>PVKA01002952.1:20739-116694 GCA_004027165.1 Ctenomys sociabilis | reverse complement strand
TGGCATATGCTGCAGGATACTAATCAACTTTTCTTCTGGATGGTTAACAACCTAAGATCACAAGTCAGAGTTGGAGAAATAGAAGAGCCACAAGGCCAGCCAACATTTTGGCCCTAGCCTTTCAAGGTCAGCGAAGACTCAGGACATAGGAGAACCTGTACTGCAACATCATGAAACTCAGGTGAGCTCCAAATTTTCTGAACAAGGAGATTATGGAGCCGCAGAGGAAAGAGATTGAAGTTCTAAAGTGTGCCTGGGGAGAGTCCCATGCTCTCACAGAGAGCAATCTGGTCAAGCATTGGCCGTGACTCATCCTCATGGATGACACAGACAAAGGAACTACAGAATAATGTACAGGACTACAAGATAAACCCTGAGAGGACTTCAATGACCACATAGGAAATATAAAGTTCTTGTGTTGGTATATAAGTCTTGATCTACCTAGGTCTTAACCATCCAGCAGAAAAGTGTAAAAATGAAGTATACATTGTGAGGCCATAATATTAAGCTGAGCTGTAAATGGATATGGTCGACAATTTCTTTGAATAACTCACTATGGTTGTAGAATGCTGGACTGTGTTGGATTGTGGTGTCGAGTTCAAGCACCTAAGTTAGTTGAATGTCAATTGAGTGCCCACTTTTGACAGGTGTATACAAAGGAAGGGTTGTAGAAAGAAAAAATCATGATGTGTGTGTATAGACAGTACAGTTGGGATAGATAACGCTGTGCTTCTACACAATTCTATGAGAGGCAAGATCTGCACTAATGGTGGTTGGACAGGATATTATGTCGGCTTTTAGTACTATGGTCATCCACTAGGTAAATAATTATTGAATTTTTGATATAATTCAGGTATAAAAAAATAAGATAAGTAAGCAACTACACTCTTAATTTACTGATAAGAGATATCTGCTAAAATAATATCTGTAAATATAATATCATGCATACACCTTGTACAATACCAAAACGTTATGAAAACAGTTTGCAATGTATTAATTCATTGAATGTGTATGGTTAAGGTGTCTTGAAACTGTCTGATTGACATTTGTATTTTAATAAAATAAAAATAAATGAAAAAAAATAAAAAAAATTAAAAGCTGATTTCATAAATAAATAAAAGATTAAGGAAAAACTGTCTGATTGACATTTGTAGTTCAATAAAATAAAGAAAATAAAAAATAAAAGTTTAAGAATTAGAATAAAGAAAAAGGAAAACAAATGATTGACAAACATCTGACATCAGAAAACAGCTGAAAATTTTCAACAATGCCTAACTGACAGGAATGGTTTTGCCTCCCAGGGAGTTCTTGCTTGACCATGTGCACCTTACACCATCAGTACCAATAAACAAAAATATTCCATGTAAAAAAAAAAAAATGAGCAGGGTGACATCCTAACACTGTTCCCTCAGGACCTGGCTCGTGCAATCACACACAGATGTTCACCACTGTACACAGATACACACTCATTTATGTAAGTATCTCTATGTACATTAACATGCATGTGAAATCATGAGGGATCTGGGAAAGTTCATGCCCTGATCGCGGGTGTTTAAAGAAGAAGTGAGTGACTTTTTCCCATCCTGACCTAGAAGCTGCAGTGAGGGTCAGAGTACTTTTCTTCCCCCAGGAACATCTGTTTCCTTCATTACACAGGAAGGGGTTCAGATCTGTTAATGCCAGGAACCCCCATTTCCAGGGGTGTGTCAGAGTCCACCGGGGATCTTAACTCTCTGAGATGTGGTGGCAGCAGCTGGCCTATGACAGAGCCACCTAAGCGGGCCAGAGGACCTAAGTGGGCCCAATGACCTATGGAGAACTGGACAGAAGGAAGTAAACAGGCCCCAGTTATTCCTGCTTCTATCATATGAGGGTGTAAGCAAACTAATTAAGTATTTCCTTTTTGCAGTAAGATCAAATTAAGTGACTTGCTGACGTTCTCTTGAAGTTTAAGTCTTGTCTTTAATGTGAAATACAAATCATATTTCTTATTGACATATTTTAATAATAAAGTTAACAGCCAGGGAGATGAAAATAGTGCAAATCAGCCCGACTGGCCCCAGGGCCAAGAGGCGTGGGTGGTGATGCTCCATGCTCATCAACTCCGAAAAAGCCTCAGCCTAAGGCCACAGGCTGAGTCCACCTTCCCAGGAAGGGGGTCAAGGACAGAGGGAACAGGCGATCACCCGCAAAGACACACCCACCCAGCATGCACACGTGTGTGAACACAAACACATGCACATGCAGCCACACACACGCACACGTGCAGAGTGGGGCTGATGCTGCTTTGCTACATTGTACCCCTCTGCTAAGCCCACGAGTGGCAGACAAGTTTGGCCCCTTCTGCTCCCAGGGGATGGGTGAGCATGAAGTCCCTGCATCTGGAGGCCCTGGCTGCTTCATGGGATGACGCAGGTGCTTGGGCCTGTGGTCCCAGCTCCCCCAGCGGCGCTCACCTCGGGGGCCCGTGATGACCGGTCGGTGGTGCTGCGTGAACGCTGTTCCCAGTGAGGAGGTCTGCGAAGGAGAGGGGCTGCTGAACCCCGACTTCTCTGACTTCTTCAGCGCGGTTGGAGACGGCATTCCTGACAAGGAATCAGAGCTCTTCAGTTCACAGATAATGGTATGTGTGACCTGAAATTGTGACACTAGAGCACTGCACAGTGGTGGACTGGCTCCAAGGGAATGGGCAGTGCTTGGGCTGTGTGCCTGTCAGGGAACAGATAGGGGACAGCAGTGTCCTTGGATACTCTCCTGGGGCTGATTGAGACTCACCCCCACAGGGGACCTGGGTCCTGATCCTCCTCTGGGGTGTGCACATTCACTGCTCTGGGCAGCGATGCCCTCAGGGGCGGGCCAGCAGTTGCTGGTGCTGGACTGTGGCCCCGGAGGGCGTGGACCTGCCCTCTCCTCCTGCTCTACTGCTCAGCACACATTCCTGCCCTCTGTGCCCTGCAGCCCAACAGAAGCTGGCCCACGCACACTCATGTGCCCTGAAGCACACTGGCCACATCTCAGCAGCCACCAGGTGCACTCACAGATGACTGGATACAAGAAGTGTGGTACTTATGCCAAGGGAGCTCTATGCTGCCAGAAAGGACCAAACAAGCCATTCGTAGACGGGATGGAGACCATCATGCTGAACGAATAAGTCAAGCATGAGCTCTAGTATCACATGATTTCTCTTTTATGAGAAGCCCAACATATAAATGAGAAAAACATTAAAGATACAGGATACAGGGAGACAGCTCTTTTGTGAACAGAAGGGACCAAGGTGTGGGGAGGGGGCAAGAGGGAGGGAGGCAAGCTAGGCACACACACCGGAAAGGAGTCTGCACAGGGGCCGGACCTCTGAAGCTGGAGCAGGGCAGCTTCTCTCTCCATGAGCAAGCACACGAGGTGCTCGCTAGGCACAGGATGCTAGCCTGGATGCAGTTTCTCCAGAGTTTCCCTAAAGCACATGTGTGACTTCTAACCTCAGGAAGAGCCCATGAGAGTCCTCATGCTCTGCCAGATCCCTTACCTCAGTGCCAGAGCACTTTCTCCACATTTTAAATTAGTTAGCTCTTTTAACAAAGAAATGGCTTCAATAGTGGCAACTCTGTTGTTTGTTCAATAAATTATTTATAGTAGAAAAAAAGAAAAAAGAAAAATAAAAACTCCCATAGCACCCAGTAGCGGGCCGAGCCACACCAGGGCTCTTGGGCAGGGCTCGGCTGTGCTGGGGGTTCACGCTCTTGCCAATGTCCGCTGAACTCGGAGCAGCGTAGGACCTGGACGAGTGACACACAGGCAGGGCTCGAACCGCAGTGCCCAGAGAGCAGGCAGGAAATGGTGCGACCACACTGTGGCACTCTGGGGGTGGGTCTGCTTACGTGTCTTTTCTATGGTAAGTGTATCTTACTTTTATGTTGAGGAAATATGGTACAAGCTGGTGTTTTAAAAATAACAACTTTGTGTTATGCTCAAGGTTTTCTTCGCCTTCGTCTCTTGCCTAGGAAGTGGCTTGGGAAGAAGTGCGTGGTGTCAGGCTTGGGAGTCCAACAAGTGCCGGGGAAGCAGGCGCGAGTCAGTGGGAAGCACCAGAAGTGCCCCAAGTCACGCTGCGCAGGGCGCGCTCCAGCACACTCAGGTCTGCAGCACAGAGCCGGGCACTCACTGGCAGAGCTGAAGGCTGTTTCCTCCTATACAGCTTCTGTGGCATTTTCGGCCTATGACTAGAGGACTGTTTGTAAGTGATAAAGTAATGACCCGGTCAGCAGCTGTTACACACGTGCACAGGCACTGCCCAGGTGCAGGTACAGCAGGCATGGAGTGTGTTTGCGTAGTATTGAAACACGTCCTTATCAGGCTGTGATCACAGATTTTCCTGTGCCTGCCACAGTGACACTGTGGTGATACTGAAGATCCCACAAGGTCACTGGTCACCTCTGCTCCACCCTCTGTGTGCAAGATGTTTACCATAGGCTCAGACATAGCTTGTGGAGAGTTCAGTGCTCTGTGGCACTGCACAGATCTATCTGCAGCTTTTTAAGCATGTGGGCCTGATACAATGTGGGGTTTCCACCCCAAGAAGGAGATGACCTGCAACCTGGTTAGCACACACTTTCGTGGTCAGGTGCAAGCAGTGTGGAGGGCTGCATGATTCCATGCTAGCAGGGTACCTCTGGCCCTGAGCCCTGGTGGAAGTAGGTCTGTGACTTGAAATAAAGACTCATCCCTGGCCAGGTGACTGCTGTCACTGTGCAGCAGCTGGTGATACCACCCCAGCATTCGCACACAGAGCTCACTGCCAGCCACTGAGGTATCACCAAGTAATTATGTGGGAAACAAATCCCGAAAAGAAAATTACAGAATGAGATGCTACATTTAGGCAAGTCTCTCCAGTTATTCAAACCTCTTATACAAACCAATTTTTAGCTGCCAACCAATCCACTAATTTAAACTAAGCTAAATGCCTGAATTACATGTCATAAAAGAGGCAGTAATAGAATGGAAAATGAAAAATGTCAAAACTTTGAAAAGGAGGTTTTTCCTTTAAACAATGAAGTCACTGATGACATTCAGTGTCTGATCTAACCTTACTGAGAAAGCAAACGGCTGGGCTCAAGACAAATTTATTTCTTCGAAACCTTCGTGTTTGCCCTGCCATTCTGGGTATAGCAGGAAAGCCAACATGATCGGAACCCACCATCTACCCTTTAAGAGAGGAGCTGTACGCACAATTCAGGCAACAACAAACATCAGGCGCGATCGCCCTGCACCACAACGACTGGGCTGCCTCCTCTTAAAGTCACCACCGCCAAGTGACAGGAGCCCTGGGGCTGTCACGAGTCTCAGAATTACTCTGTGTTTTCAATTTTTAAAGACTCCTATTGAGCATACTTCCTTACTATATACTCTAATATTTTCTCTACATGCATTATGTGTGTTTTGGTTAATTTGCTTTGTATACTTAATTGGCCAGGTAAAATTTCAAAATGCTAGTAAACCCCTCCATGTCCAAAGCTAGAGGATTTGGATCTTTGCTTTTAGTTTTGAAATCAAATTTGGTTTCCATACATGACTTTAAAAATAAATTCGACAGTTGGGCCCAGATGATTGTTGCCGATTATCTGGGCCTGACTGTCGCACAATTAATGTATTCTTTAATGACTGGCTATTTCTCAATGAATGAATCAAACTTTGAAGTAGTTTTTTAAAGAAAGAAAACGAGGTTATAGATAAAATAATGCTACTCTCCTGGCAGAAATAAAGTGTTACTTCGAAGTTCCGCACAGAATAATAGAGCGTTTTATAGGATGAGAGGCAGGGGTCTGGCATTCTTGTTGCAGTGGGGCTCTCTGCCCCCAGGCGTGGTCGAGAACAGGGTGGGGGAGTGGGGCTTGGCTCGAAGCTCTGTGAGAGACAGGGAGTAAAAGAGGACAAGAATGGGCACCTTTGCTACTGGTTTCCTAAGTACTAGACTTCATAAATTTCTCAGCCACTAAGGTTGCTCCAAGTTGTATTTAGCAGGCAAAGCTAATGGGGTGGAAACCCTGGCCTTCAGGGTCCCGACCTACAGGATGGAGACAGTCGGTCGCTAAGTGGGAGGTGAGCAGAACCTGGCAACCAGAAGCTGCAGGAACTGAAGAGAGAGCCTCAGCTGGGACTCTCCAGGCCAGCAGCACCTGCTGCACGGAGACTCCTCCCCAGAACTGCAGGGCCCTCCGTGGTCACCTGACCTGTCCTCCATGACCCACCTGCACCCAGAGAAAATGCTAGGACACTTTCTCAGAAAAGGGCTGCCAACAGATAGATACCTTGAAAATCTCAGTTTTCCTCTGATTCGGCCAAGAATCAGATTGAATATTTAAAAATCCAAATGAATTCACCAGGTCTCCTGTTAGAAGGCAAGGTTTCTTTTAGGTAACCTTTTGCTACAGCCTGATGTCACAGAAATTAAAAAGAAGGAACAGAACAAAAGGAGTTAATTGTAACTTTTCCCTGGTGAGATTTGCCAACCCAGGAATCAATAGTGCTGACTGAAGGAGGCTTCCACACAGCCTGGGAGGAGGCTGTCTGCTGGCTCAGGGTAGAGTTTAGGGTCAGGTCAGGGTCAGGGTCAAGGGCAGAGCTGGGGTAGGGTTAGGCCTACTATCAAGTTTTAGGGTTAGCATTAGGGTTGCGACTTGGTTCACATGAGCTTGGGGTTACAGTTAGTGCTGCTCTGGAGAGCAACTCCTTCAAGATTTGGGACACAGTGGAGAGAGGGCTGGAAGGCTTGCTGGGTGTGACCATGCAGCAGCCTAGGAACAGCATGCAAAACTTTTAGCCAGGACATGCTGGCAAACCAGAGGCTGTGTGCCTTTCATTGGAATTATTTACCAACTCATCGTCCTGTGAGAATGGTCAGTGGGGAGTGCTACACCAGGCCAGAGGCCTCATCAGATGCATCTCCCCCCGGGGCAGGGAGCAAGCATCTGGGAGGTGAAATCTGTTGCAGGCCATCTGAGCAACAGGTGCGGACGTGGCTGGGAAGGTGCAGAGACCCCAGAACCAATCTTGGGTCAGTGCTGCCCAGATGGCTTGGAGGCCTTGGGGACGGCGAGTCCTCACCATCTGCCTGCCTGCACACGCGCTCACTGAGCTGCTGGCGTGACTTTCACCCCAAATCCACAGGTGGCCGAGTCCCCACCCTTGGACGGCCCAAGGGAACCCTGAGGTGCAATCGCACTGCCTCCCCATCCACTCTGGACGCCGACTGAAACTGTGCCACAAGCATGCTTGGAGCCCTTCTGTGCTTCTTTGCATCACACCTATGCCCGCGCAGTGAGGCACCCCAGATCAGGTGTCCAGCAAGTTGTCAGAGATTAGACGTTTCAGATGCAGGGTCTGGCAACTTGTCATATACATGCATACAGTTTTGCACATAGCCCCGAGGGCAGAGCAAGTGCCCAGAAGCTGGCCAGGCTCAGGAGAGATAGACTCTGGGTGTCAGGCGGGGCAGGCACTGCACGAGCAGCACAGGGAGGGGGACACAGGGGTCCTGAACCTCCAGAATCAAGTCTAGGACTACAAATATGGGAGGGCAGGGCAGAAGGGCTCCATCTTCAGTAAGCTGAGAGGAGGCAGGGAGGAGCTGTGGTGCACTCGAGTCACAGGGTGGTAGCTTCGCAAGGATATATGCCCCCAAGCAGTCTCCTTGCTGTGCTGTCCAGTGTCCCATTTATGTCAAGAAAGTGTATTACAGATGAACTTTCTCATTTGGGTTTCCAAAGGGGGGGAAAAAAAAACACAATCAAACAAAGGAGGGCTCTTTGAGCTGCACTGAAAGCAACTCTGAAGTATTCCAGGAATCATCCATCTTGTGTATCAAAGCTTTTCCATGGTCTCAGAAGTGGTCACTTTGGATTTCAACGAATATGCTGAATGCATCATCTGTAATTTTAATTCAGAGCCTTAAACGGTAAGTATCACAGGCACTCAGAAGATCATGCCCAAGGCAAGCTGTAAAGAGGCAGATGCACTCCGACACCCTGCGTACCTCTCCCTCTTCAGCAGGTTCTCCTCATGTACCTTCCTCTGTAGAGCTGGCATGGAGCAACTCTGGCCCCTCCACATCAGCATGACTGCTACAGGGGGGCACTGTGGATGGACTCAGGATGTCGAGGCTGTTACAGCTGTGCAGCTGTAGACAGATGAGCCCCTGCTCACAGGGTGCCACCTCTGGGTCTGAGTGGAAGGATTTGTGTCCCCCAGATGAGTGGCTACAGCATAAATTTTGGCATTGTTTGTCAAGCCCAGGGTGAAAGCCGAGGGCAGGACCAGGGCCATGTTCTGTGTCACCCACCACCAGCAGATTTATCCTGGGACACACAATCTCCAGGTGCAGAGGTCGCCTCACTCCAGCAGCTCCCCCAGCTCAAAAGCAGGACTGGCCAGAGCCTTCCATGCTCCACCAGTGACTGCAGCGACCACACATGGCACGGAGGAAAACCTGCATTTGCACACATCGGAGCCACGGTGCAAGCGCACCTGCTGCGAAGTGGAGGTCGCGGGGTGCTGCCTGTTTCTCAGATCTGTGTCCTAATGTAAAGCCCATTGGGCTTTTCTCAGGCCACGCACTGTGAGGAAAACACCCAACAATAAAGAGGTAGAGCAGCAGACTGTTCAAGCTTTTATCCTTTCTCAGTGAATAAAAATGGTTTAAAATAATTTTTATGATGGAAAGGATAAAATGAAAGTTCATAAAGCTTCTGAAGTTTGTCTTTCTTACTCTATATGCAACCATTTAAGATGAGTTACAGGGACCCCAAAGAATTACCACGCCATAAAGAATTTCAGTTTGTTCATTTAAAAGCCTGGGTGACATGAGTGATTTCTTCAATTTTTTTTAAATGAGAATATGAAGTAAAAATTATATGGATTATTCAAGAGAAAAGAAACCACGAATTCTCTAATGCACTCCAAATGCTCATTTATGAGTGAAAATTTACAGCCAGAGAGAATAAAGAGCAGACACATGGCAAATGTCACATAAAGCTGGTTTCCAGGCCAAAGGGAAGACTTTCAACTTTGTGGAGGATTTCCTTTCTCCTCAAGCAAACTGAGGCCTGTCTGAAGGGAGCTGCTCCACATTCTCACAGGGAATGCAGACTTTGCCACCCCCACACCCGCCCTGTACTGGAAGTTACCACACTCATCACACAGGACAGTGGGAAAAGGGACATGCTGAGAAAAATAAATTATATAAAAATAGATAGATTGGGACATCATGTTTCACTTATTCTTCTGGAAAAGTAAAAATACGTCTGGTTTGTAACTGCCCTTTTGAAGATGGTAGCTGCAGTCACAGCCATTTGTGGTTCTTCAACATAAAGGGATTCTGCACAGCCCCAGTTTGAGGGCTCAGGAGCCACTGCGACTTGTGGCCACAACATAGGAAGGGACGTGTCCCTCCTATGTGTCTGTGCGACACCAAGCAACTCGCTGGCTCTGCTGGGCAGTGAGGGGTGCGCTTGACTTTGAGTATTTTTCATGTTGAACTTTTTAATTAAGTTCCCCAAACAAAGCAAAAGCACTATGCAGATCCAGACCTGCACGGAAGGCTTTCCTCTGCTCTCTAGGGTTGCAGGTGACCCAGCCTGGTCTGAAGTCCCCGGTGGATGCCATCCTTGGCATATAACCTCAGCTCTGGAAGAATGATGTCCTGTGTTTGGGATTCGCTTACACCAGGCTGGTTAGATCCAGCATACCTTGGACATACGCAAAGCTACCATCATGTAATTTAAAGTACAGTAATCTGAAGCTGATTGAAACATTTCATAGGGAAAAAGAATATAATTTTAGGCCTCTTCAAATTGTTTGAAGCATGAAATCAAGTAATTCATTGATTTTCCAAGCACTGGGAAAGGTTCCACGAGCTGGAATCCGGCTGGGTACGGCCAGCCTTTTCTTGTGCAGCCTGATGGCAGCACAGCATCTGGTCTCTATCTGTGCATGCCAGACATCCCCAGATGAACAACTCTGACCTCCACCTGTTACTTGGTGAAACCATGCCACCCTTCCATAATCCCATCCTCTAGCCTTCAAAGGCCTGAGGTGCTGCAGAGGTGGGAAGCCAGAGCTATGCAAGGATGGGCTGGGAGCGCTCTGTCACACTTGGTGGTTCACAGTTCATGCTGGGCGCTATGCAGCCGAAGAACACGGTGCTCAGCAGCAGCACCTGTGGGTGTGAGTAGGATGACACACTTTCCCATTTGAACATGAAATTTGTCACAGAAAGAGGTTCTAAGCTACCAGTTGATATAGGAAGCGTCTAGCCCACTCCTCAGAGGAAGACATACCTTCATTTTTGATAGATGAGCCCAGAGGTCATTTCAAAGCTTAAAAATACCTCAGGTTGAAGGATGCTCATGATGTTGGCATTCTGCAAAACAATCTATGTAGCTTCACGGGTGCAGCGGGGCCATGTTATAGTCAGCTCTCAAAGTAGACGCAACAGCATCAGAGGAAAAACCACACTGACGCGCGCTGCAGACACAGGCCTCGCTGTCGGAAGCAGGGCACCGTGCAAGCGTGCGCTCCGGTGGCCTGGGGCAACTTGCCAGAAAGGCGCCCTGTGCACAGTGGCAGTTGTGGGCACAGAGACGATGTGCCCAGTGATGAGACGCGCCCCGCCGAGGGCAGCAGCAGCACGCCTCTGCTCACTGTCACTGTGACAACATGATGATGTGGTTATTGATGAGTGCAGTTACCAAAAACCGTGCTGTTTTCTTAACTGCCTTCATATTTTGGAAATATTTTATTAAAAATTACTTCTCTGACACAGGGTAATGCTTGGCAGAGTTCTGCGTGTTAAGATGACGAGTCCCCCATCTGACTTTGTCAAGTGTCCTGTTCATGTCTGGAGAAACCTGCTCACCATAATGCTTTCAGACTTAGTTAATGATTTACCCTTCTCCTTCTTGTATTATTGGTCCAAGTTTTACAGCCTGGTTTTTACTTAACTAAAAACTGCTCATGGCCGACATTTTCACTGGAGTCATGATTTAACACTTCTCTTTCATGTTCACACCTCATTTTTTCATTTTGGAACCCAACACAAGGATCCAATTTTAAGCAGACAGCGCCCAGGCCAGTCGGAATGGGCTCCTAGCTACGCAGCACTCCCAGAGCATTTTAGATTCAAGGGTGAACATCACTAGCACCCTCCAAGGAAAGGTCTTTGTACCAGACGGAAGCAAGAAAGCCAGCCGCCAGCCCAACAGAGCAAGGGACCTTTGCCCGGCAGAGCTGCTTCAGGCACCTGCACTGACAGACGAGCTTCCTCTGGGTGTCTCCCCTCCACAGACTAAGCCTTAAATGACAGCTGCCACCAGGCCTGCCCTGAAGGGGAAAGATAGCCAAATACTACTTAACTGAACTGGACCAACAGTTCCCCGACTCTTCCCTCAAGGAGAGTGGATCTGCGTCTCTGGCTTTAGTCAACTTGTAGCAACGATCACATAGTCTGAGCGGCAGCTAATGACATTTTTGATAAATTATCTCTGGAAAAATCCCCAAATGTGTGGCTAGGACAAAAATTTATGTGGCCCAGCACAAGGACTATGTGTTATAAAGATTTTCCTTTTAAACTAGAGTCATGCTAAGGCATTGGTGCTGATGGACAAACCCATAAAAATATCCAGCACATCAAAAGAAAAAAAAATTACTAGTCAAAGCTTTTGAGGATAAAATTTCTGAAGAAAAAAAATCACTCTCTGGAAGAAAGAACTCTTAAAATTAGAAGCAGGTGTCGCCACCATGATGTGATAAGTATCAAAGAACAACCAGCCCTGCAGAGCACTTGACAGAGCCCCTCGCTGCGCTAACCCTTACACATGTAGTGTGCTTCTACAGCGGCTGGCCAACGAGACACCACATGGCCTCTGGACAAGCCACTCTTCCCCTAGAGGCAGGATGTAGCTGAGGGCTGTGGGCTCTGGCTGCACCAAGCCCTCAGTCATCAGGGATCCTTGAGAGCCGAGACATAGCTAAGTGGCTTTTAGGGTGGGTTGGCTAACACAGAATAATCCTGTATGACAGAGGACTCTGGATTAGACAGGGACTCGGGGCTGCCAGTGCTGGAATTTCAAATGCTGCCAGAGTCTTTCCAGCTATGCAAATGAAGATTTCAAGAACCTCTTGTTCAGGCGAAGACAGAAGATTTCCAGAGATGGCATCTTTTTTCCCAAAGAACAGCAAGACACTGAATCTACCGGGAGCAGGCCCTGCAGTGTGCTCTGAAGGGATACAGAACACTCATGCTCAGTACCTATGAGCCAGGCTTCCCAGTGGGTGAGGTGCTGGGCTCCACAGAGCTCCTCCACAGGCCTATATTTAAGAACCTAAGGCTCTGTGGGATTTTTTTAATTGGTTAGAAAGAGGCACAAGCATTTTTTCTTTTGCAGAGCAAGCCCATGATCTCAGTTCCTGAACACTGAGACAGAAACTCAGTATACCGCAAACTGCACACAAGAGGAACTAAGCTTGCCGACGCGTGTAGTGGTCACTCCAGCTGCCCAGTCTCCCCAAGGCAGGAGCTTCTCTGGGGTAAGGTGACTTTTCTGGTGTGTGCATCTCGGGCAGGAGAGCGTCTACCCCTCTGTACCTGGGATGCTGCTCAGCAGCCCTCAGGAAACAGTCCAAATTTGCTGTGTTGTCATGTCACCCTGTAGGACATGACGCCTCCAGCCCTGGAAAAAGGGTGTCGCATCTCTGATCAGCTGACATGTTGATGGTAACCTGAAGTCCGAGGGCAGGCGGAGAGCGGCATAGGTCCTGATGGGGATGAGCACAAGCAGGAAATCCTTGACCAGGGCCTGCGGGCTCGACTTCTCTCCTCCCTCTGGGGCTGCAGTACTTACCTGCCCTGCCACTGTGCAATGGCCAAAAAGAGACCCTTATTTGTACATAATTTGATGGTGTGACATGTGGTTATGTGACACTGAAACAGGCACTGGCATATGGGAAAAAAATGGAAACAGGTGAGAGAAGGAAAGTAGCCCACAAGTAGCATCGTCCACAGTCTGCACCACTTTTGACATGAGCTACATGTACTTGCACACCATATACATGGAGCTGTCTGTCTCCATGTGCGTGGCACACACATGTCCACAGCTTAGGCCACATGTGGCCTGTGGTGCCTGCTTAATCAACATAGCTATTTCTTATAAAACACTTTTATATTTTTGCTTTCAGATACATTCTGGTGACAAAAATAGAAGCAAATATATCTTTATTAATTAAATTTTAGTATTACTTGAGTCTAGGAAATGCCTACATTGTGCTCACAGACTAGAGCTGAGGAATTTGCAGTACTACCTTTGTCTTTGCTAAAGCACCTCATCTGTAGTTCTACAAATATTGAGAAATATTTATTAGACACAGGAAAACATCATAGCAAATCCTAAGTCATCTTCCTGTCTGTCTGTCCTTCCATCCATGCATCATCTATCTCTTGTATCTTTTGTTTCGCCTCTTCTAGCTAAAGTTGCTAGTTATCTTACCCTTCTATAAACTTAATCTCTGTCCTGAATACATGTGTTTCCTGCATATAAATGAGCCAGCCCAATTCTACTGTCTGCAGCTCTGATGGCGATCTTGATGGGGCCTTCGAGCACAGGTACGGATGGCAGAGCCCTGGCTGCTGTGGACTCTGGTGTGGCTCTCACTCCCAGCCCATCTGGTCTTCAGCCACCACACGTGTCCTGGGGCCCCATCACACACAAAGCTCTCCCCGTCTCCCTGATGCAGTTGTGTACAGTGTGCTTCAGTTAATTTCATAGCATCTTAACTCAGTCACAGCTGAGTTTGCAACTAACTCACCAAAAAGAGCGCAGCAGCTCTGCACAGCTTTGGGCTGGCAGAGCAGCATTTGTACGTGACGGTGGACTGTGCACAGCACCATGGGATGCTCTGTCACAGCTGGCTCTCAGGAAGTGGCGGCTCTCACTTTTTTGTCATTTGATCTTTCTGTAGCTGTGAGGAGGCAGGGTTGCTCACTATCCCCAGTGAAAGAAAATTCAGGGTAATTTGCTAAACAGACCCAAGCCTTGCTCATGGTGGAGTATGAGGATTACTGTTTCTTTTTTCTTTTCTTTTATTATTTTGTATTTTAGGGAAGGGTCTACAGGGTGCTCAGGGTCTCATACTAGATCAGAGTCGTGGTGATCTGTCTGTTCACAGCCTCCCAAGAGCTGGGATTACAGGCATGCACCACCATGCCCAGTCTTGGTTGTGGCCTCAGTGCGTCCCAGGGGCAGGGCTGGCACAGTGGATTACAGTTTCTAACTTGTGCCTCCTCCTCTTGGAGTGCACTGTTCTCCTGTCTCTCTCCCTCTGCAATGTGGCCAGAGTGCAGTGTGCTCTGCAGCTTCTCCTCATGGCACGCAGGCCCAGCCACACACGCAGATGCCCAGGTGAGGACGGCCGTGGCAGAGGAGCAGGCGCATGGACCAGAAGTGTGTCCTCCACCTCCAACCCTGCCCCGAAAGCTGTGCAGGGATGAGGCATTGAACCGGCTGTCAGCAGAAACATGGGACTTACCTTCTTGGAAGTGTCTGCACTCGGAGCCGTGCACTGGGCTCTGAACAAGGGGCCCTGGTGTGGGCACTGAGGGCTTAGCAGATGCAGAACGGCTTCCCACACACCATCTGCTGTGCATGTGCGTGGACTCACTATTACTCACTAGCATATCGCATGCACCAGTATGGCTTCGGGAGAGGCAGCCATGACTCTGATGACCACACATGGCCCCATGTGTGTACCTGCCACACACAGAACAAAGCACATGTGTTTATGTGAGGAGGTTTCCTTTCCTCAGGCAGGGGACTCTTTAGACCCCACCAAGGTTGTTTTAGGCCCTTTTCTGGCATTAACATGTTCACCAGGGACTGTAATTTGTGTCTTGCTGCTGGGCAGCTCTGATCCAAATCCCAACTGTTTGGTGCTACAAAGTTCACCTATGTGTGGGCTTCATTAATAGAAGATGTTTTCTGCCTCCTATAGATCAACTGCCTTTATAACATGTTTTAAAGAAATTCACATATATAAATTATTTATTTTCACTTAGTGACATGAATTTGTTGATTATTGTAACTAGATTCAGTCAATAATATTTATTAATTGTGCTAGTTAAAAAAAAACCTGTAAAAGTAATGAGATCCTTTGTACCACCAGGGTCCATCCTCAGGGATAGGTGCCCACACAGCCCAAACCAGTGGGAATGTGGGAACAAACAACATGGCAGAGAAGCCCAGGCCACGTTTAGTGGCCAAGCTCCCCTGGGTCACCCTTCCTTAGTGAAATTAACCAGCAGGCCCTGTCCCTGGACCCAGGCCCTGGCACACCAGTCTCTAATGACGAGGGGTCAATACTAAAGAGATAAGGGAGGCGAACGCTGTCCCAAGGTAGCGCTCCCCACGGCTCCATCAGTGCAGGAGCACAGCCAAGGCATCGACTGCTGGCAGGGTTCTGCAGCAGCCATTGTTCCATGATGGTGGCGGAAGCAGGTCTTATCGCCCTCACTGGCACGCAGCAAAGCCGCACCGCTGTGACCAGCTGCTGTCCTCTGTTGGTACCAGCAGCGGGCCCATGTCGAGCGGACGTGCACACTGGCGAACGCTCTTTGCTCAGAAGCGATGGGTGGTTGTCAGTCAAAGCTAGGAGCCCACAAGAACCTAATATGTAAGCTTCAGGATCACAGCAAACTAAAACAAGTCCACGAATTCCAATATGTCCCGAACCCTACTTCTAAATGCTCTGCTTATTACTGACCAGATATTTACCAGGCTATTTTCTGCCTTGGAAATGTGTTTAATTCACTAATAATTGTGATAGAAACACAATACATGCTTCTATTTCTAGTAAATACTTAATTTCAATCTTTAAAAACTAGAACAACTTACTTTTTGGGAAGAAGAAAATTTATCCCTGAGAGTACCCTTGAAAACTAACAGTAATTAAATGTATTGCTTTTAATAGTTTGATCTAAAACATTCAAGGAACTGTGGAATTTCCAACATTTCAGCCAGTATATAATTGTGTCTGTTGATAGTTTTAAGATTCCAACATGATTATAATATAGTTAATATATTATGTATATGTTAACTGTATTATAATTTGGAATGTTTTATCTGAGAAAAATTACTGTTATGGTTGATTCATTGTGTCAGTTTGAGACTTCAGAAGCTTAACTCAGAAACTCTCCATCCCAAGGTGGAAAGGAGGAGCCCCAGAGGGTGTTTACACTCTGAGATACTGTGTCAATCTGAGTTTAACTCTGAGAAGTTTAAGTGACTCAGCAGGGCCAGAGCAAGAGGAAGGCAGGAGGCTGTGTCCTCAGGCTTCCTTGCTCCTTCTGCTTTTGTTCTCTTCTGCCACCTTGAACTATGGTCCCTGTGCCACACCACTCTGCCTTGGAGCTATCAGGGGCTGAAACTACCACAACCTGTGAACTAAATAAACCTTTCCTTCTTTAATTTTGGGATCAGGTATTTTGTCTCAGCAACAAGAGAAAAGTAACTGAGACAGTTAAGTAACCCCTTAGGCCTGCATTCAAACAGTATTAAACTTCACTGAAAAATGCTCTAATTTCATGGTTTCTCACAACAAAAAATTGACTCACCTCACAGCTGCTGACAGTGAGCACCAGTGCTACACCCTCAACACGGGCTTGGCTCTGAGTCTGGCTGCGGGCAGCCTGTGCTCTTGTGGCGAGCCCCAGCGTCACGGGGCACAGTCTGCAGGAGCACAGCCTCGCAGCTGCGCCTCAAGGAGGGACAGAGGGTGTCTGCAGGGAGCTGAGGGTCAGATGCTTTCGCTAAGTGATACAGAGTCTCACTTCCAAGTATGGGGAAGGTTTTCAGTTCGGTTCCAAACTAAACCCAGTTTAACTGCCACTGTTAAGGGCACTGTCCCTAACTGTCCAGTCACACTCAGTGCCACTAACACTGCCAGCTCCCTGCACCAGCTGCTGGGTGAGGACTGCAGGCAGCCGCCCATGTGCTGGAGAACACTGACTTTTACCAAGACCTTTGCCTTTACCCCTCATTTGATCCTGTGGCAGAGTTGGGCAGAAAAGACTTGGGCAGCACTGGCGGGGTAGTGTGACTGACCCAGGAGGGCACTTAGGGCTTTTCAGGGGTCATTGGACCAGATGGAGGCCTTGCTATACTTCCATCTTTTCAGGAGACTGCATGCAGGTGGCCATCAGTAGACTTAGTGATGCCGCTTGCATGGATTACAGACACTGTGAGACCGCTGTGCACAGGCTGTCACTCAGGAGGAAGGCCCAGGAGAGAGGAGAAGGCCTCCTTAGGGGCTGCATTTGACTTTCCTTGAGTAGAGGGACCTCTGGCCCTTGTAGACACAGCTTTGATGTGTCTGTCTCTAGCACACAGAGGCAAGTCAGGGAGCTCCTCACTTGGCACGTGGCTCCAGACAGGCTTGGCACCCACTTCCATGTGCTCCTTTCCACACCTGCACACGTGAGCAGCTGGAGGTGTCTGGAGCTCTGTTTGCTCTGAGTGCCCAGGGCTGCCATGCGGCAGGTGTGTGGACAGCACTGGGTGTGAGACCCATAGGTCTCCTGTGGGCTTCCTCATACATGCACAGGAGACTGGAGAGGAGTGACTCTCAGAATTTCCTAGCTGGTGAGCCAGGGAGATTGTGTCGACCATACAGAGTAGTCTGTGCAAAACTCTGTGTTGACTTTCTTGCTAGAGCTCCATATAAGGACCGTCTTCAAGAAGCACTTTAAAAGAATAAGTACTGTTTTCACTGGAGAAGAACTGTGTGTACCAACAGGGCGAGCATGATGCTCTGACACCTGTACATGCTCACTGCACAAGGGCCCAGCTAAGGTATTTAGCAATCACTACCTCAGCTTGCTTCTTTGGGAACTTTCCAAACTCCTACTTAGCCGTCACTCTCTGTGCGGAGCCCCAGCTCTCAGTGCCTGGCCCCCTCACCTGGCCTCACAGCCTCTACTGGCTGTGGTCTCACACCACAGAGAAGCACCTGTGTTCTGAAGCACAAGTGCAGCAAGGGACATCTGTGTCACAGCTGGATGCCCATGCTGCCAGCTAAGATTTAATGAGTGCTTCCTGCTTTCTAGAAACCAGATGCGACCAAAAGCCTACAGACTAAAATAAGGAGCAACCGAGAGAAGATGGCTGGCAGCGAACCCTGCCTTACGTCCCCTGGGGTCCCACACGGGCTACTGCATGGCTTCGTCCATCCAATCAATTTTGAGACCCCGTGATGTATGAAAACCTGACAGAGGTGGAAACGATGGCCTGAGTCCTCTCTGAGGATGAAACAGTGATCAAGACGCATAAAGAAAGGGGAGTGGAGTTATGAATTTTAAGAGAGGCAGCAGCTATTTTAGGTCATGGAGGCCTGATGGGCTGAGGATTATTTGATTTTTGAGTAAAAGTGATAGGCACCTCTCTCTGTCAGCAGTGGCTCCTCTCTGCTGAGATCCCGAGAGCTCCGGGTGCATTTGTGGCCCATATACCTTTTGTGGTGTAAGGTGCATGGCAAGGGTTTGGGAGAAGAAAATGTGAATATTTTGCTCCGTTTGATGACTTATTTTTAGCTGCTGTTTTTAACTTTAGCACAAATCCAAGGCAGAGACCTTAAAAGGCAAGCATAACCACTCATGGTGAAAGAGGTTATGAGCAGGGAAGACAAACTCACACCTGAACTCAGTTTGGTTGGAAATTTGGGTCCCAGATGCATGGACTGTTGGGCCTCGGCCAGTCTAAAGTAGTCCCCGACTCTGTGCCTGCTGCATGGTGGCAGATCCTTAAGTTTCCTTTCTAGGAAGGTTGAGGTGTAAGAAGCCTGGCACAGCGGTGCTCCGGCAGGCAGGCATGCCCCCACGTGGAAAAGTGACACACCGTGTGGCAAGGCTCGTGCCTGCAGGCTCCCTCTCTCTAGCTGCATCCGATTTCCCTGCCACTCCTCATTTGTGAAGATAAACAAGAGTTGACGGTATGTGCGGTCTGCTGGGTAGAATTTCACAGTGCTTAGCTGCACAGTTTCTCATCTCACCCAGTTCTGGATATCTAGGAAACGAAGCTGCGTGTAGGAACAAATATGCCTGGGGACAGAGTCAGCACACCCTTGCTCGCCGCTGTACCCTGATGGAGTCCGTTCGCTTCCAAGCCCTCTCCCCAGAAAGGAAGTGCTGGCACCAAAGCTAACTGTGGGACAGGAAGCTCCGGGAGGAGCTAGCAAAGCTGAGGAGCTGCCTTTTGGCGCCTGGCACAGCCCTGGCACACACACTGTGGCCCAGCACCTCCGAGAGTGATCCTAAGTGAGGAGGCTGCCAGTCATACCCCGCGAGGGAAGCTGGAAGCCTCCTCCGGGAGCAGGGCGGGGCTAGAGTGTGGGAACAACAGAGAGCAGTGGTCTGCACTGGGAAGGCAGTCACTCTGGAGAGAACTCTGAGGACCACCTTGCAGCCTAAAGCATGCCTGTGAAGGGGCTGCGGCGAGCCAGTGGCACTACAGCACCAGGACCGGTGTGCGGCCGTGCAGTGGAGCTTTCAGGCTCCCCAGGCCCCATTTCTGGGATGACCCTACACTGACAACCTCGGCCTAGTGTTACCATGAAACTGCATTTTAATGAAATGAGGACAGTGGCCGGCAGGCCTCACAAAGCTATCTGGGCTTCTTGAAGAGACAGACATATCCAGAGGGCTGAGCTGTTGCTGTGTGACTGCATGGGTCCTGGCTCAAGAGGTGGGAGCTGCTGACTGCCTGACTCCACAGGGCGGGAGGTGCGGGCCTGCAGCAGGCGCTACGGTGGGAGGCTGTGGCATCCAGACCCTGACCGCGCACCCCTGCGCCCTGGCTAGGATCCAGCCTCAGCCAGGCTGGAGCCTGCCGCAGGGGCTTCCCACACCTAGCTCCACCACACCGTGTGTACATGTGTGTGTGTGTGTGTGTGCGAGGCACTCAGGTGTGGGGCACTACCCTTATGTTTGAGTCTGGGTTTGCGGTAGCAGGGTTGCTGAGGACTGATTAGCCTTTTGGAAAGGGTTCGAGGAGTTGCTTGGCTTTCTATTTCACCATCGTTCCATGGCTTGGATGAGGCTGCGCTGGTACCACAGTGACGGAGGTGAGCAGTCAGCCCTTCTGTGCTGTTCTCAGCGTCACCCACAAAGCACACACAGTGCTGCACACGTGAGAGGGGTGCAGCACAGGGGGTGACAGAGTCACCTGGGGTCACGCTGTGCCCTGCACAGTGACTGCCTCCTGGGCAGGGCTGAGCCAGCCGCCTTCTCTGCTGAGTCCCAGAGCCCGGCATTGAGCCTGGTACTATAATCCGAGACAGCCCACAGAGACTGTGAGAGACAGGAGGACACATGAGCTGGGGACAGGGGCAGCAGGGCAGCCCAGGAAGTCCGGTAAAGCAGAGAGCTAGCTTAGATGGGCTGAGCTTAGCTTTGCTTTGCTCGAACTCTGATGCCACAGCGAAGACCCAGCCCAGGGTGCCCTTTGAGACACCTTGTCCCATTCAGGGTGGGTGCTGTTTCCAAGGAGCTGGAGTTTAAGAACAACGCTGGCCCTAGGTTTTCCCAGGCCTTCACCCTGCCGGGTGAATGCGGAGACCAGTCCAGAAGGGCACATCTTTCAAGTGGGAGCCAACCATACAGCAGAAGCAGGCTCAAGGCTGCTGCCACACACAAGGCAAATGGTGATTGAGGCAGCTCTGCTCTCCTAATTCAGTGAAGACCAGAAAGCCCGAGCGGCTAGATGAACATTACTTGCTTAGTTTAGGGCAGGAACACACAGGCAGCTCTGAAATTCATAAAGAATAGGACTCTGACATCCAGAAATAGGAAAACACTACATACGGAATGTGCCCGAAAATTCAAGTGTGAACTCTAACCAGAGATCTTGTTTGCTTTCCTGTGCTATCAATTCAGTAAACACTCAGCGGTTTAAGTTATGATTACTAAAAGATAATTTTAATAAGTACACCAAGAAGTGTTAAGTGCAAAGACCCATACTGCCATCCCAGTCCCTCGGGAACCTGAGGAAGGAGAATCACTTGAGACCCGGAGTTTGAGGCCAGCCTGGGAGACATAGTGCAATCCCTTCTCAAAAAATAAAACAATAACAAAAAACCCCTAAGAAAACCACAACCAAACCCAAATGGAGCACTGCGTCCTAGCGTAGCTGACCATCCCGGGGGGCAACCCTATACCACTCCTAGAGACTTCTGCTCAGTGCAGCCCCCAGGCCTCCTGCGCACCTGTGGCCATGCCACTGGCTCTGCTGGCTGGGGCACTCACCTGGCTCCACCTCGTGCCACCCACTGGACTGGCTGCCGCTGCCTGGGGAGCGGCCCTGGCCCGTGTAGAATGGCTCCTCTCCAGGACTGTCCATCTCATCCTCCACGGACTTGAGGCGCTTCGTGGAGCTGCAACGACAGTGGGGTGCATGGTCAGGAGACATCGAGTCTCCTCTGTAGCTCGGCCAGGCTGGCTGCAGTGGGCTAGTAGGGAAGCCCTCAGACCAGAGTGTGGGGGAGTGGGCGGGGCAGCTCCTGCACAAAGGGGCCATCGGGAACAGTGTCAGAAGAGAAGAGGGCAGCACAGGACACCTCTGTGGTCACTGAAGTCCTGCACAGGGTGTGACAGGAGGCAGAAGCAGTGGCTTGCAGACCGTATGGGGAGGGGAGGGTGGCAGAGAAGCTCCTGGTGGGAGGGCTCTCGACTACAGGCAGTCTGGCCTTGCTGGCTATGGGAGCTGCTAAGTTTTACCCAGCCAGACCAAGTGGAGATGACTCACTGCCCAGGGCAGAGGCCTCACCCCTTTCCTAGGGTCTCTGGCTCTCCTTACAGTTCTGTACAGAGCTACCTGAAAAAGTTTTGCATATTTTAGGTAAAACTGCAGCTAATGGATGTTCTTTTGTCACAAGAGGGTAAACACAAAAAATTCCTTCCGATACATACAACCAGCAAATCTGGTCTCTTTAAATGCATTTGCTCCCTTTGATTAGAAAATGCAAACTATGTAATGAATTGTCTCCCTGTCTTGCCTGGACAACCTGACAGCTCAGGGCTGTGCACAGGCATGACATAACCACCTCTCCTGTCTTTCCATGTTGTTTCTGGATCTTTCCATGCCTGTCACCCATCATGTAGCAAATCTGAAAGCTGCTGAAATCATCCTGGAAGTAGGAGTAGGCTACTGAGGAGTAGCCCACGCCCATGAGCTGTGAGGAGGGCAAGGCTGGAGGTGGAGCGGCTGCCTGCCTGCGGTGACTTCACATTTGTAGTGCCCACTGTGCCCATGGCCAGCAGCAGTGTCAAGGCCTAAAGCCCTGACTTGGCAGCTGCTGAGTGGTTCTGGTTGACCAGGAGTCCCCTTCACGCCACGGGGCCATGGGCACCACCCGAGGCCTTCCCCCAATCCAAGCTCTGTCCCTCAGCCTGGACTCCCTGGTGTGCCTCAGCTGGAGTGGAGCCTGGTGGGTGACAGACCCCATGACGCCAGATGACATCTTGGCCTGTAGCATGCTATTCGCATGGCCTGGCATGACCATGTTCTGGCTGGGTGGATACTGTCTCTGTAACGAGTCTGGTATCTTTTAGCCTGACACCGATAATTCTGCTGAGACTATGTACTGAAAGAATATTTTAAAGACCATCCTCCAAAGAACCTAATGAGAGTAAAGCAAACATATCATAGAGTGATTAACTATGAATGGTGTTTATAATGAGCTCTTCATCAGGCTGGTTATTATAGGATGCCAGAGTGATGCCACTGAAGTGATGTGATTCACCAGCTCCTGCTCTGTGACAGTGAGGCTGGAGTAGCCAGGGCATGTGTGGTGTGGGAGGAGTTTATGAACTGGCCGCGCCTGTAGGGCCTGCCACGCGGTCCCACGCTGCGGGGACTGAGAGCCTCACGTGTGCATGCTCCTGCAAACGC
Organism: Ctenomys sociabilis; assembly: GCA_004027165.1. NCBI lineage: Eukaryota > Metazoa > Chordata > Mammalia > Rodentia > Ctenomyidae > Ctenomys > Ctenomys sociabilis. The sequence goes on along the minus strand of PVKA01002952.1, from coordinate 93,715 downwards.
AAGGGCCACGTGCACAGGCACTACATCGGATTGCTCTCCTGGCACAGCGTGCTCTGGATTATTATTTTGTATTTTAGGGAAGGGCCTACAGGATGTTCAGTGTCTCACTGCCAGATCCTACTCATAGTGATCTGCCTGTTTACAGTCTCCCAAGAGCTGGAATTACAGGTGCACACCACCATGCCCAGTCTCAATTGCCATCTCAGTGTGCCCCAAGGGAGGGGCCGGCATGGCAGGTCCAGGGATCCAACCCCGGCCCTGCGCCTGCTTGCAGCAATTTAATCTTCTGAGCTATCTGGGTGGCTCCTCGCGTTCTCTGGATTTTAGCTTCCCCTAGGAGCCCACAAGTAGAGCGAGTGCAGGACTTCAGGCAGGGCCACAGATGACACAGAGGCAGTGTCCCGTGTGGGGAGAAGCTGCTTCCCTAATGGCCTTGGAGGCACTGAGATGCCTGGGCAGAGAGAGGGCTTCTGCTGCTATGGGAGAGCCCAGGCAGGAGTCTGCGCCAGTGGTTGGCACCATCCTCAGGAGAGACAGACTTTGACACCTGCTCTTCGGCAGAGTACACACGTGTAAGAAGAGCCTCCTGCCTGCTCTCTCTGCTATCAGCATCGAGCACAGCGCCGGTTTGTGGAAGAACACTGCGGCTCTCTAGCCTAACCCCTGCCAGAGACGGATTATCAGGACATTGCCACCAGTGCTGCCTCTGGGCTTCTGCTTCATGCCTACAGCTGGGAGCAGGAGTTTAGGAGGCGGTCTGGCTGCACCCCAGCTCCCTTGTGGGGTCCCTGCTTCCCCTGCCTATTGTCTTAGTTGTCCTGTCCTGTGGCCTGGCTGCATGTCTTTTATGACCTCACCCCAGCTTATCAAACCATTTTGCCTTCTAGGGAAATCTCAGCTTGGGGCTCAGCAGCAGAAGGGTTGGGACCAAGCTGCAGTGTCAGCTGTGGGCAGGGCACAAGGCTGCTGTCACGGGTGTTCATCTCCTGCCTCAGGAGCTCCTGCCTCCTGTGCTCCTTGCCCTCCACTGCCCCACCCTCCTGCCCCCCGCAGGGCACAGGACCTGATGAAGCCTCTGAAAGCTTTTCAGTCCATCACACACAGCTTTGCTCACTGTTTAGCTGTCTGGAGAGTCGGAGTGGGTATGGACAGTTTTGTGTGTTTGTTTCCCCAGTGAAGTCAACAGCATGTGGGGTCTGAGCCCACTTCACTGGCATAGTGTACACGACAGGCCCACTGCTGAAGGCCTGCTGCCTGCATGGGGTGGAGTCGAGCTGAGATGGATACAAGGCCCCTCCATCAGGGCCACGTGCGAGTACCTTGTAGAGGACGTGCTGGGTAATGACCTCCTCATGGCGCCCGGGCTCATGCTGTAGTATGATGAACTTTCCAAATCTGACAGAGAAAAGTTGGGACCAGTTCCTGCAGCTATGGGTGCTGGAAGGAAGAACAAAGAGGAAGCATCAGTCAAGCTCTGTGAGCGGGAGACTCGTGAGTGCCACTTCTCAGCGCACTTGGCAACCCTGCTGCTTGAAATTATCCGAGATAATCAAGTCAGCTCTGACTTCACAGCACTGTGGGCAGTGACAGCAGGGTCCAGCAGAGACAGTTCTTCACAGCCACCTTCATCCCCTTTCCTGGTAATTACAAGCCACTGCCAAGTCACAGCATTCCTCCAGCCAGAGCCAACACCTGCCCTTGCTTTGGGCTCAGCACTATCTCTGGTGACTGGCCAGAGCTTTTCCTAGACACTGTAATGGTCTGCTCTAAACAGCTCCCCCTCGCCTGCATTTTAGGGTTTTTCTCTGAATTCTGGTGAGAGGGGTTCCTCCTCCAAACCCCCAAATGGGGTCTTTGTGGTTTCTACTGTGCACAGAACCCCCATCCACCTCCACCTTTACCTGCTGCTTTCTGCAGCTGGTACTCATGGCCCTGATCCTAAACTGCCCTGGATCGCTGGCCCATCCCTGCATTAACCACTGCCATGACCAAAACACAACTTCAGCAGGCAACAGCTGCAGTAATGGACCTGCATGGAGCAGCTACACAGCCTCAGATACCACGCTGAAAATACTGGTTTTCAGGGCTGACTCTTGGTGAGCTGCAAGTCCCTGTACTTATATATCCTAAGCCTCTGGAACCCTTGTCTGCAAAAGCATCATGAACATTTTGAATGAACAAAAGAAATCCTTATCTCATAGAAGAAGTCTGTAAAACTGGTGTCACTGCAATAGCATGAACAACTTTGTTCAAGATGCTCTGAGAGCAGACACAGTGCACGGATACAGCATCACATGCTGGATAGACCAGAGCCTTCCGCACAGCTGAAGCCCATGGTGGACATGCTCCACTATGCTGAGCAAGTTCAACACAAGCTCACACCCCTCAGAAGGAGAGGTCAGGGGCAGAGCAAGGCCAGGGATTTTCATCAGCAGATGATTCCTGAGGCTATCATGGTTAAGAGCAGTAGCACAGCCATGAAACATGGTCTCCACCCACTCTGGCATCAGAGCAGACACCTGATCTGGACCTGAGAGCTGGGCCAGGATCCCCTAAGGGACAGTTTGAGATGGAACCCAGCACAGACTCAGTGTCACATGGTCTGCCCTGGTGGCAGTGGCTGTTTTTCACTATCAAAGTCTAAAGTTCCCCTTCACTAGTCCCAGTGTGAGGCCCCAAATATGATACCAGGGTTGGGGTGGCTGAGAGCCAGGCTCAGGCTACACACAGAAGCACAAAGGCCAGGGAAGAGCAGGCCTGGGCTCCACCCTCTTCTACGAGATGGCCTACAACCATCTTGGAGAGCAGCGGGTGTGATGAAGGGCTGGTTTCAGGGGATCTGCTGGACTGAGGGATGTGGATTCGATACCAGCAGGTGCCACACTCCACTCCCAGCGGAGACAAGCGGTACATGGACGTGCCCCATGCCATCCCTGGCCCTACATTCTGGAGGCAGCCAGCAACTAGGTGGCACCTGGATGAGCATTATTCACCAGCCACAGGGACCCAGCAGGTGTGGGTACTGTGCCAGCCAGCAGGCCTTTCTCATCTTGAGATGTCACCACTGTGTGTGGGGAAGGAGTGTCGCAGGTGCCAGTGAAGGCGCAATCAGCGAAACCAAGGGTAGAGCCTGCTGGCAAGGGCTGAGGGCAGAGGGGGCCTGGGTGAGGCTGACCAGCGCGAGCAGGTGGGGTTCCAAGGCTGCTCCTGGGAACAGTGGGGCTGGGAGAGGGTGCGGGGACACGGCGATTTGTCAGGATTCTGATAAACTGCAAGGAGCCTCCCTCAAGTGTCCTCGCCAGCTGATGGAGAGCCAGAGAGACAAAGGAAAGAAAGCACACTTGCAGGTAGGATGCAGCGCCCACAAGAATGGGCCTCACCCATGTCCTGGCCCACTTGGCTTTGCCCATGAGACCCATGATGCCCATGTGGCTCTGCAGCAGCTGGTGCCAGGCCCAGAGTGCCCTACGGACTTGCACAGCAAATGCACATCATCATGCCTCTGTAGTAACAATTGCTCTGAGGTCCAACCCGGGTGTAAGCACTGGGACAAGGCTTGGCTGGGGGTTCCATCTCCCTCCCAGGTTTGCAGCCAGTGCAGTGAGGGGAACCTGAGGGGAACCTGCATCTGAGGGAGTGGCCTGTCTGGGTGTGCACAGCAAGGGTGTGGCAGAGGACAGGCACAGCCACTGCATGTCCCATGCCTGCTTGGTGACACACAGCTTGCTCTGTGTACAGGTGGCCTGGACTGGGAGAGATGGTCAGGACACAGCCTACATGGTCCCTGGACCCAGGCCAGGCACAAACATGCTCTGGCCTTATGCTCCCATGATGACAAGGACAGTGAAGAAGGCTGCCATCACCACTGTCATGGGCCACATCATCTCATTTAATCTTCATGATACCATGGGAAGCACGTGGGGCACAGAGGCCAAGCACAGCCCCCAGATCCAGCGTCCAAAGTCAGACCATGAGACTTCTCTCCCCGCTAAGCCCAGGCTCCTTGTGACAGCTCTGCCTGTGCTTCTGTGTCCACAGCTGATGGTCTGCACATGGACTCTGAATCAAGGAGCATGCATCATTCTCTTCCTGGCCTGAGCGCTAAGCTATACAAACAAAACCTAATACCCTACAAAATGCATCTCAGCAGCAGAGTGGCCACCATGGTCTGGTCGAGCTTCCAGTTCCACCCGGGAGCCATCTCCAAGGTCAACTTCTGGAAACTGTCTTCAAATGTTATTTCTAAGTCATACATCCCCTGCTCTGTTTCGGTCATGAGTGGAAGACACTCTCCATGCCATTTCTTAATAAATGGTTTGCTATTAAGGAATCATTACAGCAACATGGGCTGCTGGAGGAAAGGGCTTGCTGTGGTAGCCAGCCCCCTTAATGATCCACTCGTCTGCACATTAAGAGCAGTAGAAGGCTGTGGTTATTGAACTTCCGCCATCTGCCAGAGATGATCTGCTCTTCTCACACTGTTGGGAACAGAGGAGGAAAACAAATTCCATCCAAATCTGGCTCCTCGCTTGGGAGATGATGGTGCCCTGAGGCTGCACTCCTGGGACAGCAACCATTGGGCCTGCTGACCAGCTGCCCAGGGTTCAGCACCTGGGGCCCACACAACCTGAGAGGCTCATGTCCTGGACCTGCATCAGGCCCAGGGCACCTTTCTGCCATTCAGGCCGGTTGCAGAGCACTCAACCACACAGGCAGGTTGTGCCCGCCTGCATGGGCCTCCACCAGAGAGCTCAGTGGAGGGCCCTCTTAGTCCACAGAGGCATGGGAGCAGAGGGAATGTGGCACACAGATCCCTCAAAGACTGCCAGGCTCAGCTCTCACTGCTGGCTTACAACACAGCTCTGAGAAGAGCCGGCTATGCGTCCTTCAGGCCGTGGGGGTGCTGTCCTCCTGTAGACCCTGGGAGCCTGTGCTCAGCAACAGGGAAGGGGCGGGGCCTAGCACAGTGGCAGCTCCTGCTTGGAACAATTCAGCGTTGTTTTGCATTCTAGAGGCAAAGATCTTGTAAGAAAGTCCGTGTCAGTGGCACAAAGGGAACCAACATGGGAAAATACTTGTTCTTCTTCCGTCAAAGGCACACTTGTAAAATGCACAGTGCCATGAGAACTCAAGCAAATCTGGAATTGTCATTAAAGGAAATTAACTTGGAAAGTAATTTATGGCAATAAAATCAGACTCCTTTATTATCTTCTTTTACTGTAATATGCTTCTTGGGCATTGCCTATGAGAGTGGGCTTTTGGAAGGAAAAAATATGTAAGTATAGTGAAATCAACTCATTTTATCACTTTTGCTCTCTGCCAGAGCTTCCTGACTGTGGCTGCAAGGGCTGTGGACTAATGCATTTGCATAGAGAAAGAAAGCAGTGCAAATAATTTGTGTAAGAGGTAGTGGACAGAGCCTGCCGCAATTCAGACATCCTACGCATCAAGCCTGCTGCAGTGTGGGCAGCCAGGGCCTGGAAAAATGACGACACTGCAGCTAGCCAGCCACGAGTAGAAATCGATCATAAAGGTACGTTCTCTGCAGCGTCTGCAGCATGGGCTCAGCAACTTCTTCCCAGGCAGATTTCTGGTCTGCAAACCCAGTGCTGAGCTCCCATTTTTACACTTGTCTTGTAAAGCCCTGACCAAGTGCATGCTGGGAAAACAGTGCTCCAAACGGGGACATATAAGAAAGGCACTGAACTAAAACATGGGTCTCCCTTGATGGGAAAAGGAGCTTGTCTGCTATTAGAAGGTTTGAGCCATGCTTTTTATGAAATGTGGTATTAGGTGCCAAACCTAGCAGAATGTTTTTAACTCCATGGAAGGGAACTGCTAACAAAACCATGGCTGGCTCCTGGGCATGAATTCAGGAGAGGGGGAGAGACAGAGAGAGACAAGGAGAGAGAAAGAGACAGAGATGTAGGTGCAGGAAGGGTAGGAAGAGGTGAATAAAGATATTTTTATTTTGGGAAAAAGGTTTCCATTGCATTAAAGCAAATCAGTGACACCTCCTCCCACCCCTCCTGGGTCATGAAGATGGTTTACCTCCAATGAGTGACTATTGTGATTTCCATTTTTAAGTTATGTGTATTCAGGCCCTTCTTTACTATAAGCAAGCTCAGTCTTGGATACTGGGGAACTCAGACAAAGGCCCTACATAGGTCGGAACGCCTCCTGCAGGCCTCTGCTCCTTAGGGCGCACAGCATAACTGGCAGCTCACCCATTACATGTGCAACAAGTGTTTATCGCATCAAACTAAAACTACGTGAGCTTGTTTGTGAACAGTGCCGATCGACTCAGGCAACGTGCTCAGGTTCTACCTGAGTTACCAAACGCACCCTGCAGGATTCCCCATGGGATGTGCACTTGTACTGTTCTCACTTACAAAGATGAAATCAGTTGTGTGGACCAGGAGCCACGTGAGCTCACACATCCAGAGGAGGTACTGAGCAGGTCTGGGTGGAGACGTTCCCTTGATGTCTGTGCAAAGGAACAGGGCCACCCCACACCGTGGCCTCCCTGTGCTTTCTGAAATCCCAGGGAGAGGAATTCACTAGATCCAAGCATGAAGGTGATGACCACTCACCACTGGAGGGCCAAGCCTCTGCTCTGCCCTTCCCCTTCACTTCCTGGGTTGGGTGGGGCCGCGGAGTGGCCAGGGCCAGCTGAAGATGTGTGGGTGCAAGGCCCTGGCTCTCAGTCCAACAGAGCGTCACGGAGCAGAAGTGATGCTGACTGATCTCCTGCATTAGTGGCTTTGGCCTTGGGGACTAGAATTGATTTTCTGCATCTTAGAGCTTTCGGCTGAGGTCAGATGTGGTGCCTGGTTAGTATATGACACAGCCGCAGCTGTGGGCTCAGTGTTCCCTGACAGGGGTGGACTGGGCAGCCTATTCTTTCCGACACCCTGATCTATAAATAGGGAAGGGTCCTGCCTAAGCCCCTCCTAGGCTGCAATGGGACCACCTGACCACTGGTCGGGGGAACGATCTGCATCCAGTCTCTCCCTAGTGACACCCTGATCCAGCTATCTGCCAAATAACCCATCTCAATATTTTCACCAAGCACTACTTAACTTTAGCCTCTTCCATCCATAGAAAAATCTTGGGCATTATGTGCAGTCCTATTAAGGACATACAGGCTTAGTTCAATCTCAGTGTTTGACTTAGCATGTGTCCTCTGTCAATCTCGTCCTAGACATCTCCACTCCCCACCCTCACCACTGCGTCCCTCTCCCAGCCAAAATCATGGAAAGCATGTCCCACCCAACACTCAACCATCTTTGTGGCCTTATTGTTGGGTATAAAGGATTTCGGCTCAGCTTTTGGAAAATGCAAAAATGTCTTTTACTTACTGGATATGAACAGCTGTAGTTTCAGGAAAGCAGTTTTGATAATAACATAGAAATGGACTTGGGGTCAGAAGATGAGGAATCAGAATTGCTGGCCTCCCAGCACACAGCAATGAGGGCTGGGATTGGAACCTCTCGCTCTATCAGTCACTAACTCTGAAGGGGCCACCATAGCATTTTAATCAATCATGACAGCATAACTCTGCAGCTGCTCATTCTGCCTTAAACATACAGAGCAGTTCTCTAAAAAGACTTGCTCATCATGGTCAGTGCCAGGGTCAGCCCCGAGCACAGAGGGGAGGACAGAGGCTTTGTGCAGGGACAGTTGGAGTGCTCAGGACAAGTACTCTCCCAGTACATGTGCCACACCCAAGAGCTATTTCTCTTTAGCACTAGGACTCAGGTCCTGTTGGGATTTAATATCTTTCGATAAAACAAAGCCATGAGTTGAGAGGGTCAGATGTCACATGAATCCTAAGTTCAGCAGCGGTAGAGCTCGATGCCCAGCCCTCCCCACTGCACTCCTTTAGGTCACCATGCTGCCATCTTGCTTACCAAGTTTACACATTCAACACAGGCTCCAGACTTCCTGGAGCTTAGAAACAGGTGAAAACAGGGCCAGAGAGCATGGCGACAGCCAAGCATGTCACCTGGATCACACCTCTGAGGAAGAGTGGCCACGGTCTGGTTCATGGAGGAGAAGCTGAAGATGAGACAGCAAAGGGCTCCTGCCCTGGAGTGTGCCACTGTGAGCTCTGCCGAGGAGGGCAGGTGTGCGTGGCTCATGACACGGTGGCTGGGCAGCTCCAGCTGGAAATCATGTGTCGGCACGGGCCCTGCAGGCAGCGCTCACCAGGCCATTCTCCTTGGGCAGGGGCGGGGTGACAAGCTGGCTGCCTGCAGGAGGCGAGGGCTCCTGGACGAACGTCTCTGCCATGCCAGGCCTCTTCCCATGCTGCCAGTTACCATCCAAACGTTCACCGCGGACGTGGAAAGGAATCAAATTACACAGTGCAACATCCCTGTGAACTAATTCAATTTCAATATTTATTTTGAAAAATTACTGAATTGTAGTGGAGGAAACCTGTGAAATGGACAGCCAGACCTATTTTTCTCAGAGTACGACAGTACTTCTTTGTCTCTTTATCAGGGGTTGATTACAATTAGAAAACACTTGCGATGCCACAGTATCTTTAGTACAAGGCTCAGACAGGAAAAATGAAAAGAGGTCAGGGGTTTGGGACCAGTCAACATTTGCTATGACGGGGCTGAACAGTTCAAAGGGACACCTCCTTTGGTCTGCTCTCATTTTAGGAGAGGTGCCACGGGCTCTACAGATACAAAACGTGTGATGTTCATTTTAAAATCACTAGTACAGCCTGCCATTGACCATCTGATTATGCTGAGTTCCATTTATAAACATAGCTAACCACCAAGTTTATGGAGACTTTTCGCGCAGCTCTAATAGGGTATTGATCGAGAGCACAGTCTGCTGCACTGCGGAACGGCAGACAATGGCAAGGTCACAGCCACTGTTCTGCAGGGCTGTGCTCTGCGCTTTATTATCATCTTTGCCTTTCTTCTCTTAATGCTCAAGACTGCATGGTTTTTTCTGCAAAATTTTCTTATTGCTTAATTCTTCTTTTCTTTTTTTGCCTTTTTGAGACAGGGTCTTGCTATGCAATTCAGGCTGGTCTTGAGTCCACTTTCTAGCCCAGGGTGGTCTCAAACTTGCAAGGGTCCTCCTGCTTCAGCCTTTCTGATTGCTGAGATGACAGGCATATGCCACCATGCCTGGGTTAATAAATTATTCTTAAAGTTAATTCTTCTGTGATTATGGCTTCCTGTTACTGAGTGGGAGAATCTGCAGCCAGAGCTTGATGGGAATGTTTCACATTGGCCCCCTTCACGGAGACCCAAAGCCTGCAAGTCTGTGAGTGGCTGCAGGCCAGGCCATTTCCTGGGGTGTCTCTGGCAGTCGAGTGCAGGGCTCTGCCACTGCCTCCGCATCCTTACTGTCCCTGCTGCTACTCCTGGCCAGGGTGGCCGGGACCCAGCAGTACATCCACAGGCAGTGCAATTATGAGGCGACTTCCAGGCGGAGCCCAGCTCCCTCAAGCTGGACCCACGAGGCCAGGCCTGGGAACTGGTTCCCTGGGGTCACCTGCCCTGCCCTACTCCCACAGTGCAGCTTTCTGGAAGTCCCTCCACTAACTTCAAGGAAACCAAGCTATGCTGCGAAGGGCATTACACAGAAGCAAGGGATTCTGGGAGGAGCTCTCAGGATTTGCCCGGGAGGAACAAGTTAGTGCTGCAAGCAAGGGCCTGAGGAGTCCCAGGCTTGAGCTAACGGGCTGCTCTGACAGCACTCAGGGGCCGGGAAGCCATGGGGATTCGCCCTACTCCTATCCCCTCTCCTCCCCCACTCCTCTCCTCTGCCTCCTCCCCTCAGCTCTCTGCCCCTTTGCTCCCCTCCCCTCTCCCCACTCTTTTCCTCCCCCACTCCCTTCCTCCACTTGTCCCCCTTGCACTCTCACCGCTTCCTCCCCTCCACTTTTTGCCTCTCTCCTGCCCTTCAGTAGAGTCCTGAATGTCCAGAGCAACCTGCACAGGTCCTGCCTTGTGCAGAAAGGCAGCACTGTGAAGAGACAATCCTTTGCTGTGGTGGGAGGGCTGTCCTTCCCAGGCCTTCCCTGGCTTTCGGAGGGTGCAGAGCACTGCTGATGAGGGTTTTCGTTCTGACTCTGAGGCTGGGCTTCCCTGGCCACAGCACATGGTCCTCCCCTTGGTTGGTGACACCACTGTAAACAAGGCCCTGGCACACCCCTCCAGGGAGCCCTCATAGACAGGGACCATCGCCTCTCTCTCTTTTAAAGAGATCAAAGCCAGAAACCAACTGGGAACCCTGGGCAAGCAGGGATTCATAGCATCAAATTCACAGGTGGGCATTGTTATCCTCAAAGGACACTTTTGGTGAGCCGTACTGACCATGTCTGTGCACTCCCGCCATCTCCGTGTGGCCACGTGAGTGCAAGGTGGAGAGGGCTGCTCCAGGCTAGGAGGACACTGGGGTCCAGCATGGGTGTCTCAAGGGCAGGGACTGCATGGTGCCCCAGGACACAGCGACGGCAGACACGTCGCAGTGCACTTACTGAGCCACAGCATGCGCCCACGTTCACGTGTGAGCCCCTTCCCTAGTGGCAGCCAGGGGCCTGAGCTGCATGGTTCACTGCCTTAGAGAAGTGTACCAGGTGGACAGCAGGTGCTAGCAGCGGGAGCTGCTGGGTACCTGGGGCCTGGGTGTTTCCTAGAGCCTCAAAATCACTCGACTGAGCACCCACTTGGCACACACTGGCCTGGGTTCCACCCCCAGCACCACAAAAAATAAGAACTGTGTGAAAGCCATTAATTAGAAACAAAATGGTGCAAAAACCAAATCCAGAAAATATTGAAATTCAGTATTTGACATGTTCCAGTGCACATGCATTATCAGCGTTAACTCTGGCACGGGGAAGCTCAATGACAGCACAGAGCCCCTGGGTCTTATTTAGTTCCTGGTGTGGCAGGCACAGGAGGGGACAGTATAGAATGTCTGCCCCTGCCAGCCTGGGTGGCCAGCGCAGTGCTGGCATGGGCTGTGGCCAGTTCCCAGGGCTTGAGTCACCCCTCTCCCTGCCAGGGCAGAGCTGTGGGCCCAGTATGTGTCCTCTAAGGACCCAGCACAGAAGACCTGTCAACTGCACAGAGTCCTAACAAGGGGGCCAGCAGGGGCAGAGTGGGCTGGGGAGGGACTGCAGGCAGGTGAGGGTCCCTGTCCCAGGACACCCCTGGGAGAACGCTGAGGAAGAGGGGTCTCCAGTGCACATCTGCCAGGCCAGCCACAAGCTGTGGGTTACAGCCAGCATCCTCCTGCCAAAGGGGTTACTCAGTGAGTCCTAGAGGCACTGATCCAGTGCTGTGGCAGGTCCCAGGGCTTTCAGAGCCCAACGCTGACATGGTGCCAGGCACGGGTAACTCAAGCCCTCCTTGGGGTGGGAAGCAGATTGGGTCCCTCTGGCAAGGCCAGGCCCTGAGGGGGCATGTGGACAGGTGTGGCACTGGGGGCAAGTGGCCTCCTGGATGGAGCAGCAGGAAGGACCAGAGGGCATGGAAAGTCTGAAGAAGGCACTGTGCAGCTTGGCTCAGCCACAGTCCCAGCTTGGGCTGGGCACAGAGGGCAAGGCCAGCACCAGTGGAGAGCAACATGGCCCAGAGCACCAAGCATCAAGGGGCTGGTATTGTTTTTCTTTTATTTTTAAGGCTGTTTGGATCACAGTAAGAGTTCAATGTATACTGCTGACATCAGTTATACAATCGTGGAGCTCTAGCCATGTTCAGATCTCTCACTGCACATGCACACAGTGGTGTGTGTTGCCCGGTCCTCCGACAGGCAGGGCAGAACTTAGGCTCCATCCCCCATCGCCCCTCCTTCTTTCTGGCCACCCAGAGGGAGGCAGCAGTGGTTTTTCAAGCTTCAGGCTGCAGCCTGCCCCTCTGGGGCCTGTCCTGGACTGGCTCCCTTGAACCCCATATGGGCCCAACCCCCACATCCTACCCCACAGGTCCCCCATCTAGCTGCACCTGGGAAGAGTGTGGATTCTACCATCCCGAGGCCAACTTAGCCAGATGCTGGGCCTCAGGGGTGGCTGTGGCCAGGGAGGTGAACAGACCCCCTCTAGAGGTGGCAGCTGGGGACTTCCTGCTGATCAGGTGCCAGATGCTGGGAGGGTAACTCGAGCCACTCCCAGAGCCTGGCCCACCAGCAGCAGAAGACACTCTGTCCCAGCTTCTCCTCTGCCTGGGGCTCTGCCTCATCTCTGGGGCCCTGAAGTCTTGTCTTGCTCCAAAGGACTGAAGGACAGAACTAGGCTGAGCAGCCTGGCTGTGCTGCATGGGGCTAGGGCACAGGGGTGTGCACCCCATCACACCGCACTGGCCTCCATGCTTCCAGGAGCTGTTGTGCTAACAAAAGTAGCCCTGCTTGGTATTTTAAAGAGGCATATGGTGTAGAGAAAATGTTATTTGCTATTTATTTTTACTTTTTTTTTAATTAGGACCTAGAACATTACCATCAATGGGCATGTTTTTAAATAAAAACAGAGGTGCTCTCGAGGGGGGACTTGTGCTGGGAGACAGACTGACAGAGGAGAGACAGGCAACAGAGACAGGCTCCTGAACTTCTCCTCCTCACATGGTCGGCATGGTGTGCTCGCAAAAGCGTAATCAATGTGCCTTTGATCAACGGAGCGGGTGGGGACAGCAGCTCCTCGGCAGGCTGTGGTCATATCGACAAGCCGGTAATGACCATGCTGCGTGTGTCACTCACACTGAGGACATTAGCATTGCTAAAGGTCAGAAGCATGCTCTTTTGAAATGCAGATTCTTAGGATTCAGAGAAGACTCAGAATTTGTAAAAATCAAATTTGACCTGATATTAGGAAAAATGTGAGACACAACCGTTTGTGTTTCCCTCACTTTTTACGGAAATACGATTCTGTCTGTAATCCTGGCCCAGCGCAATCCTTCCAACAGAGTATGGAAAGGGTTCTGGGAACATCTCTGTGCCTGGGAGGCCTGGACTGACAGTAAATACAGACCCAGGGCCAACCTGCACCACACCGGATGAGGTCGTACTCACTCTGTGACACTCGCACAAGCTCAGTCACACTGAAGACTCCTGACGTGACGAAGCTGTCCTGAAAGCCCAGGTGTCCTGCAGAAACAAAACAGGAGACGGTGTCTTGAGTAGGGCGCCCTGGCAGAGCCCCAGTGTCGTGATGATGGCAGGCAGCGCCCCACTCTAAGGCCTGGGCCGGCTCATGTGAGTTATCTGGTGACACAGGGATCTGGTGACAGAGAGAGCTTTGGGTGTGACTCCAGAGGCCTCTGCAAGCTGTGACACACCAGGGGTTTTGAGATGGTCTAAAAAAATTCAACAGGAAATCTGAAACAAAAGATAATTTGAAAGAAATGGTCACCAGAGTGACTTCTGAGACCTCAACAAATGGGATGAAAGTCTCCAGTCACAGAATAGCCAGGACGGCTGAATTCCACAACAGTTTAAGACATTTTTCTCTAAAGAAACTTCAGATCAGGATTAGTTATGCGTTTATTTAAACCAAACAAGATTTAAAGATGTTAGCCTCCCTTCTAGAATTACTATAGGGAGAGATTTCTTGAAAAGTCCACAATGGCAAAAGGCAAACTTACTCCATTAAATACAAAAGGAAATAATTCTGCATACAAATAAAAATTTAGATGTGCTTAGAGAACAAATATTTTTGTGTTGGCTAAGTTGGTTTGATAAAACATAAATTGATGGTTCAAAATTGAGGAGTCCATGAATTTGATATCTACTTCATTTTTGTCAATGTAGTTACTTTCCTCTACGAAAAACACCTCTGCTACCAACTACTTATTTGTAATATCATGGCATATTCAGAAACATACAAATGGAAAACACATCCAAAATTGAACACATGGACTTCAACTCTCTGCCCCCAAAACCTTCTGATTCTAGTCTGCTACAGGTAGATTTCAGGAAAGAATCCATCTAATAGACTACTGTCTACCAGCTTTAAATTTTGGCTCAAAGAAGTTGTTAGCTAAAGTGATTTTTGAAGAAATGAGAAGAGACATAACCTTTAAGACATGCAACAAAAGAGAACAGACTAGTCTGAGTGTCTACCAATCCATAGATAAAATGGATTTTAAAATAAAATCTATTTTTTCTACACTACTGGGAGAAAGCAAGTTGGTACAGAGTATTGAATAGACACCAGTACACTTATCAGATTTGCATATAAACATAAAAAAATCACTAATGTTTTGGGGGATTACAAATGGAGCTTTGAATTGTATTTATTTTGGTTACAATGGATTTTTGGATAAGGAAGATTTTTTTTTAACCGAGATTTAAAAAAAAAATTATCAGTTAACTTTGATATCCAACACACATCTCTGGTATTTTAGATAAAACCATTCTAATTTTTAGGCTACTCTGTAAGCTGCTTTATGACATAATGACAAAGTTTGACTTCAATGTGCTTAAGATATTTCACCTGTCAAAACAACCCACACCCAGGTATTCAGCTGGCTTTTATTTGTTAAGTGCCTAAGGTGCTATCTCTTGGATTAAGAGAACTGAGAAGTAGAAAAATTAATAAACAAATAAAAATTCTCTGAAGAGGTTTTGGCGCAACAGCCCGTAACATTCCTTTCTTACTGGGACTCGAGTAGGACCACGTTCACCCCAAAGATAATCACAGATGAAGTCCAGCCACAGCCCAGACTCAGGCTGACTCAGAACACACATGCCAAGGAAGTTCAGGGCCAAACACAAAAACCTGTTGGCCTCCAGCTTCCCCTTTGCTTGTTTTGTCATTTGATTTACGGGCTGCTACTTGCATCCATTCCGATCTTTGAAATCCCTTATTTTAAGGAAGAATTAACAAGAATTTTCACCAAGTGAACATAAATACAGGCCCTTTCATCCTGCTACCAAAGACCGGGGAACACGTCTGAGGGATGAGGTGGGTGGGGCCTGAGGCACGGTGGGGTGCTCATCCTTCAACCCTCACCCTCCTGCGCCGACTGCCTTCTTCTGCCGGCCTCTTCAGTGCTGCTGCTCCCCTAGGTGGTCCCCCGCCTCTGAGTTATTTTACCTGTGCCTGTGACATCAGCTACCTATGTTGACTACTACTTGTGAAAACCAGCCTGGCTGACATGTTCCCCTCTGTACCTAATGTGAAGACAAGGCTGCTGGGTTGTCTGCTGACTGTGGGGCTGCATGAAGCCACCACCATGGCCCGCAAATCTTTTCACTGGTCCCAGAGGCACAAATCTCAGTAAGCATCTGAGGGCATTCTGTGCAGAGAGCCCTGGAGCCCAGACCCAACGTGTCCAGGGTGGAGCCCCACCTCTCCTTGCTCTTCTTATCTCCATGAAGCGCGTCGCTCCACCCACTGGCCTTTCTATGTCTTGGCATCAGGATGACCCCTCATCTTGTGGCCCTCAATCAGCAGTCCCTGACTCTTTCTCAGCCCTGTGTCTGTCATGACAGGGGCTTAGCTTACGGGCTTTCCAGCCCTCACCGCTGCCAAATCACTTGCTTACCTGGCCTTGGACTTCCACCCTGCTGCAGGGGCTATCTCCCCAAGGGCAGAACCAAGGACTCACTCATGCTCTGCATACTCACTGGCACCCTCCCCGTGCCGAGTCTCTACATGCAGAGGTCACCACTAAGGAATGGGGACAGCTGAAAGCATCAAAGATGAACCTTTAAAGAAAGGACAGGCAGTAAAAGTGACATGAAAGAACTATGTGGGCAAGCAGCAAGAGAGTCTCAGGTATCTGCTCCTAAAGGCAGATACTGGAGATGCCAAGGAGCCAGACTGGAGGGGTGGATATGTACCAAGGCAGGCTGGAACGAGGGGCACAGCCTCTCTTGCTTTGTATAAAATGGCTAAAAAAAAGTTCATTCCCCGAGGTCTCATTCAGGGATTCTCAGAGTACAGTTTCAGTGCTGTAACATCCACTGTATTGGGGGGGAGGTGAGCTTTCCTGTGAGAAGGAGAAATGTAAAAAGCTAAATTTTCTCATGGGCAGTTAGGAAAAGCAGTTCCCAACCTTAGTGATATAGCAATAATTATGGAAAATGTCATTATGTCAGAACCAAGCCTCATTTCACAGGAGGACTGAATATCCATCCACCTTTCCACAGGCAGGAGGAAAACACCAGACTCACAGGAGGCTGATCCCCTTGCAGGGCTGCGTGGGGACCAGCAGGCGCGGCACAAGCACCTGTTATAGCTGGCTCCGCACCCGGGTGGGAGGTCACACGCAGTGCAGTGTCAGCACACCAGGCCTCTCCTTCCAGGTGCCTGGGGGCTCCCTGGCCAGCACACGCAGGCAGAGACCATGCTTCCTGTGCTACACAGGGAGCTCTGGGTGATGGTCGCCATCTCCAGCCATTTGTTTTCCTGAGGACACCCAGAGACACCCTTCTCTCCCTTCAGCAGCAAAGCTGCCCTCTTCGCCCAGCTCCTCCCAGGGATGTCCATTTCCCTTGGGAGCCCTACTGGCTGCAGCCTCCCAGGCTGCCCTTCTGCCCAGCTCAATGGCTTTCAGGTGTGCCAGGAGTGGCAGTACTTACAGGATCCTTGTTCTAGTGCTCTGCTGGTCACTGGCCACTGGGAGCTGCAGCTGTCCCACTGCTGATGTGGCTCATAGCCCCAAATCTGCAGTTCAGGGGAAGGTCGTGTGGAGGCCTACTACCATGCAGGTCATGGAGGCCAGCATGAACCCACAGTCTGTGTGTAACTAACACTGTGCAGCCTCGAGATCCCGACCACTGGCCTCAGGAACACAACTGGACTCGCATTAGCTCACTGGTGCAGGCTGTGTCTCCTCTACAGTCTTCATCTGGAAGAGCTGAGAATGTAGGGTTTCAGGCAGTGAATGGAGCATGCTTCTGTGGGCTCAGTAAGGCCAAATTCCAAATTTTTGATATGTATTTGTGATTACATAGGACCAGTTATTCTTTATTACTGGTGACCAATGAGATAATTCTTATTTTAGACTAATTCCTTATATAAAAATTCAAATAATTTAAGATATCTACTAAAAAGAATATAGGAATAGGGCCAAAGAAATAGCTCAGCAGCATAAGCGCCTGCCTGGCAAACTCCAGGTCATAATCCCAGTATCAAAAATAAATGGACAAATAAGAACATAGGAATAAGGAAAACACATATATTCTATTTGTGTGGTTGTCCTTCATGATGCAGTGAAAACTCATCCCGTCACCTGCTTATAGTGAGCGTGAGAAGTAGACAGACAGGAATGTTAAATGACTGATGTATGCATGCATACATGGGTTTGGGCCGACAATAAAAGTGGGATATTTCTATGTCTTGGAAGTGGTGCCTGAAAACTTGTAGAACAGAATGATGTTTTCTGCTAATCGCACCGCTGAGGTATTTTCAGTGCATCAGGTAGGTGACGGGTTGTCACCAAGGGGCTGCGGGTTGTCACCAAGGGGCTGCAACTTGTCACAACTGGCACTCTGCTTGGTCACGACAGTGAGGAACTGTCACCACTCTTCTCCACTCTTGCACAGGGGTGAGGCCCCAACCCGTACACTGGCTCTGGTCCATGCCACTTACACACACTTCAGCCCCAAGCTCCCTGACTATGGCCACTGCGAACTCGGATGCCTCGTCCGGGGCACTGGTCAGTTGGGTTTGGCCTCATTCCTCATGGGCAGTTCTTGCCCCAGCTCCACAGGGAAGGCCACTGCTCATCTTGCAGCTTTCCCTCCATGGCTGTGGACTGGCCCTGTTCTGCCAGCCCTGCAGATAGGCACTCTCACAAGTCCTTCCTGACAAGGAAGTGACCCCTAAGACATTCAGGAGTGTGTGTATGTGAGTGGAGCCCTGTAGAAAGAGTTTTCTAGGACATCAGAAGCTGACAGACCTCAACAGCGTCTTCAAGTGCCAGGAGGGCTGGCCGCCCTGTCTAGCCACAGTTGATAGCTGCCCCATATTCCCAGCTTGTGGCAGCGACAATCAGAAAGTGGCATTCACGCTGAAAAAGTAATTCTTGTCTAAAAGCCTCGCTTCTGCCTTTCCTGAGCTGTGGCACTTCCAACTGTGTGGACAGAGAATGTGCCCCAGGGCAGCAGAAGGGAAGGATGGAAAGGCCAGGATGCTGAGAGACAGTATGGCTGGGGTGTTGTCAGAAATATATTTTAAATTTTTATAAGCACATATATAATAAAAATTTTGTTCCTTATCTTTTTTTTTTTTTTTTTTTCGGAACCAGGGATTGAACTCAGGCCCTTGCGCTTGCCAGGGAAGCGCTTATTCCACTGAGCCATCTCCCCAGCCCCTGTTCCTTATCTTATCAATATAACTTGTAACAGTTTCTTTTGACTCTAGCCTGCTCAGGCAGCACAGCAGCACCAGTGCATGGTGCAGGGCACTTTGGCTGAGCCTTGCATTGTTCAGGGAGGGAGGCTGGGAGCCCCACTCTAATTCACTGGCAAAGTACAGGTGGTAGCTGAGGGCTCTCATCTGAAAAAGCCACAAACACCTCATGTTCATCAAGAATTATGTTTAGCTGTGAATTTAAAGCCTCGCAACCCTAGCTTCTAATACACCTTTCCACGCTTTTCCTGCAGTGTGACCCGACTGTGTTTGCCACCGCCCTGGCTGCCCCCTGTAGCAGCACCCCAAGAACAAACCTGTGCTCCCCAAATGCTCTACCCTAAGCAAACCACAACAGAGACAAATACACAGGAACTCGCGATGTTACACAGGAACGTAGATTTGGAGAACGTATCATATTTGCTCTTGGGAAAGGATCGGGGGCGCCTGCACAGAAGGCTAGGAGACTCCTGCAGCAGGCGCACGTCCCAGTGGTGCCCTCGCCACTGTGCCCGGCTTTGCCAGGGGCCCTGCTCTACCGTGGGTATTCTTCACAGGGAGGCTGGCTGCTCTCACTCCCCACTGGGCCGTGGAGCCTGGCCTGTGGAGGCAGGTCAGACCTTCAGCGTGTCTGCTCCAGGGAGGTGGCCAGACGGAGACAGGCCTCTGAGACAAGTCCCTCGGTAGCACTCTCGCCAAGGGCAGCATTAATTTCATTCGGCAAACTGAACCACGACTGGAGTTCCAGTTCCTCAGGAGGCTACAGCAGGAGGATTGGAGGCGGCCTGGCTGACTCATCAAGACGCTGCTTCCAGCTAACAGCATGAGAGGGGCTGGGGCTGTAGCTCCCTAGGACAGCAGCTCTGCACTCAGGCCTCAGTACTGCGCAAAAGGAAAACAGATTCAATTCACATATGCTCCTACTTTCTTGCCCCTTTCCCACCTTCTTACTGCCTGTGTATGCGGGGATGCTCTGATTCTACAGAAGGGGATGAGTAAGCTCAGAGAGGTTCAGTGATACAGACAGTGCTAAGGTCAGAGTTAGAACAGAGGTATATTCAGTTCTCCATAAATACATCACATATACTTCATTCTAATCCATCACATGCAATTTTTTTGCCCATTTCTACAGCTAAAATAAATAAGACATTTAAATATTACAAAAATTTTACTGATGTATATGTTTGCAAACATCGGCCGTGCGACGTCGTGTGCTGACCTGAGGGGGAGGGCTCCCAAAGCTACCTAGAAGCTGACGCCTGTCGGAGGGAGCCCGAAGAGCCTGTGCCCGCTGTGCTGTGTGGGTGGGGCTGTCCTGCCCAGCCCCTCCTCGCTGCCTGGCCAGCTGGCTCCTTCCCCACCTCCCACAACACTCGGGTATTTGTCAGACAGGGTACAGCACTCTGCTGCTGGACCCAGCTATTAGCCTCTACACGAACAGAAACTTTGATGGAGGGAATATGTTGTGAAAGCACCATTAAAATTACAACCAAATAAGACAAAAATTTGTATCATGCTTGAAGAGCAGTAAGTCCACAATAATTAGCACAGTATGCTCCATATTTTATAAATTGTTCTTTCAAATTAATCATGATAGTCTGCAGTATACTATAAATTTAGGATTATTTTTAAATTGACTTAGTTTTGACCTAAAAGGTTTTTTTCAAACCTTAGTATTTTTAAGTTTTATATCAAAGTTTTCTACAAATTTGGAGCAACAAATAGTAATTTGCTAATGGATTTATAGTAGCCTCAGTTTTGCTGCAAGTCTTTTTGCACGCTGAGGAAGAATGAAGGAAGCATACTCCCTGAATACATCAGAAATTGATTTCCTTAAATAAAGCAGACACGAACTAACCACCCAAAAGCCACCAGGCTTGTGGGTGTGAAGCAGCAAAACCCTTACTGCTCAGCACCCTGCACCTGCCCTCAGGCTGCATTCACATGGTGCCAACTTCTGAGAGAGGATCCTACAGCTAAACCTCCTGGAGACAACGGCACCCTGCATCAAGGAGCATGGGCCACGTGCTTGTGCAAGACACAATACTGGCTTTGGTTCCTCAAGCACAAAAAGAAAAACATTGAGGAACTCAAGCAATATATCTAGGTGTGTAGTTTTCCAAGTATACAATGTAGTTAGTTGATATTTAAAACCACAAATTGCAAAGAGCACCCATCTTTTTAGTCATCTGTGGTGAGCAATTTTTGTTTCCTTACCAAGCATCTGATCCTGTAATCTGTACTGCTTATCAAATTACAGGCTCAATATGGCCCCTTTCTGTAGATACCATGGCCACATGGTGACCTATGTAGATCGCAACATTCTGAAGTGTGCTGGCCCAGCACAAACGTCGAGTGTGGCAGGGATGGCACGGTGTACTCGGGAGGGTCCGCGTGGTGTCCACACAATGGAGGAACATTTTTAAGACTTTAAAGTCATGTAATGCAATTCTAGGCTGGGTTTTTCTTATTAAAAAGAAGCAGAATGCAGGCAATCAGAAGAGAAAGGAGCCAATATTTGACAACAGAAATCAGCATAACCTTTTAACTGCAGCAGCCATGGGTGACTGCCCTCAGACCCTGGAAGATTATGTGGGATTTCAATGACAACAGCTGGAAGAGAGCGGGCATGAATAGGGACCACAGATCGCACAAAAGACAGCACAGTCTCTGCCCAGATCAGTGGCTGATTAGAAATTGCTTCCTGGTCCTGGCTTAATAGAGTGTGATCATGGAAGCCATGGGGGTTTCTTCCTCCCTCCTGTTTCTTTTCCAAATTCTCTCATGAGAAGCCACCAGTGGGGCTCACACACACCTGTTCTCTCTCAGCCCTCGTAGCCTCTGGTCTCTCACATGCAACAGACCTGTCTTTCCCAAGGGCAGTGCACCAGGACTGCTTTACATGCTACTTCTCACACACAGGTTTCCTTTAAATTCTGAAACTGACTTCTAAAATAATCTCTACTGGAGCATTTGATGAACAGTATAACTACTTTTTGTTTAAGCATCTGTCATACATAGAGAAACAGACCAAGAGACAGACAGACAGAAACAGTTTGAATCAGGATTAACTGAAAGCAGGAATACAGCATAAAAAAAGGATGAGTCCTCAGTACTCGTGGGGTGCACGAACATAGAAACGAACCAGCTATTCTGAATCACTTCTTCATCTTGAGATAAGAAGGTAGACTCTGGGGCCACACAAACATTTGATGATTTCAACTTGTTCTTCAATCAGTATCAACTTTTCATTAAGGCTTCCAGGGTGCTTATTCAAAAAGACAGCAGCTACCTCCTTTCAGCCTAGCTTGTCAGCGCTGGCTCTGCAAGCCAAGTGTGGTCGTCTCCATCCACACAGCCCAAGAGCACTTGCATCCTGCCAGTGCTGTGTACATCTGCCGACACACGCGCTTGCACTTTATATAGATTGCCACAATTACTGACGCTGACTGGGCCCCAGCACCTCACAAGCAAAAGGGACATGTGCTGCATGGTTGCACCATGTACTTGGCTTTGCCTCCAAGGCTCTGGATTTTCTGACTACTCTTGTGTATTGTTCAGCAGCAACATGGCTTTGGCTGAGGTGGCCTTTCTCTTATTGAAATGACAAGCTGAGCTGGGCAGATACTGCCTTTGCTGAGTGTGTGTCCTCAGAGGCTGGTAAAGGCATGTTCCTAGCCAGACATGGCCACCTGCCTGTACCTTCAGGAGCAACCCTAGATGTCGCTCCCAACAAGCCATGGGGCAAATTGTCTTCTCGGAAGAGACCAACTCTGGGCGCTGTTTCACAGTTCTATAAGCAGAGCACAGAGGAGTCCAACTCCTAGTGCAGGTCCCAGGCGCTGGCGTGGCCTCCACAGGGGTTCTGCCAGACTCCCAGACCTGCAACTCCATGGCCTGGGGGTCCTGCCTGGCAGCAAGGGCCCTGCCAGGCCCGCGTCTCACTGGCTACAGGTACATGTGGCAAATGCCCCTCAGGCTGACCTAATTTCCGCTGCAGTGAATGTCTTGCTGAGAACATTCCCTGGAAGTTCAGCTTGGAGCCGAGATGTGAGCTGCGCAAGGCACGTGAAAGTGCTCTTCCAGAGGCTGCTCTGTTCTGGCTCCTCAGCTTCTCCAGTCAGTTTTTCATTTGAGTAAGTTACACACCCAGTATGAAATAGGCCATTACCAACATACTTTCGTAGTTTTTAATTGTCTGTAATTAGGAAAAACTAACACTGCAGGCAAAATATATAACAGGGTGAGTGTGTCCATCCTTCTGTCTTGTAAGGGATTCCTTGCCAAACTGTTCTTTTATGCTATTATTCAATTTTATTCTCAAGATGCTACTTACATTTTAAAAGGTGGCAGATAAATCTTAGGGAGATCAGAGTCCTAACTGCCCCAAGTCCCTTTCTCCCTCTGTACAGTGGCCACAATTGCTGTATCTCCCTAAGATTCTGGTTGTTAGGGCTAGAGAAGCAGTACATTTAAAATGCTTACCAAAGGACCCAGAAGAGAACATGTTAAAATATTATTATAGATAATAAACATATTCCTTATTTCTTAAAACTTGAATCATGTAGAGAATTTAACAGAAAAAGCATTCAGAATGATCATGTGCTTTTGCAATGGACAGTTAAATAATATAGGCCCTGTGTAAAACCTCAGTATATAAAGGTATAATTCATGAGTGAATTTTTAAGAAAAATGATTTTTTTTCTATAACAACACAAAACTTAGGATTAAAAACAAATCCACTGATATTTTTCAGGCTTTCTAAACAAATGAGATTATAGTATTGATCTCTAAATTAATTTAAATAAATTGAGAGAAAAGTGTGCCAATCAAATTGTTAAATACAGTACTATATATACATTTGTTCTAATGTTTATAAGGGTAATTATTTATGACCCTAAAATAACTTAAATATAAGGGCTCAGAATGCCAACAATTATTTAGCACTTACATAGGCCAAGCCCCATCCTTGATGTGGGGATGCACACTTTGATCTTAGGATTTGGGAGGATGATTGCTGGTACTCTAAAACTGGACTTTAGGTCAGTTTTTCTTACAGCTGGTGAAATTTTTTACACAGAATCAAAATTACTATTTTACCTATGTGTATATTTTGCAAGTTTCACTTTTTTTAAAAAATGAATTTGATTTGCTGAAAATCCTTGCTGGCAACTAAACATGTGTGGTTTGTTCTAGAAGACACATATTTAGAGATCTAATTTTGTTTTTCAGTATTTTTCAAATATCTATTTACATTTTTTATGTGAAATATTGCTAAAGGTTTAAAAGAGGAAAGGAATTAGACAATTATCAGGAATAGGAACCAAATAAATCTGGCTGGAGAGGAGCTGCATCTGCCCCGGTCCTGCCTTTGAGGCAAGGTGGCGGACAGCTGCAGGGCAGGGCTTTGCCCCTGGCAGCCTTGATGGCTAGGCTGCCCATTGGTTTTAGAGCTTGGAACCCCCAGTCCAGCTCCAAATGCACCAGGTCCTCCTCTGCACCCAACAGAGCTGCTCCTGAGGCCTCAGGTTCTGTGAGCCATGGGGCATCTCTGTACTGGGGGGAACCAGCTGTGGTTCCTCAGGGTACCTGAAACCACTTGCACACTTTGAAAAATCCCAGGGGGCAGTGGTGGGCCATAACCTGCTCACAGCCCCGAGGTACACAGCTGCAGCCCTTCCCGTCACCAGCTGTATGTACTGCTCCTTGTAGTTACATAGACTCCCAGAAGCTGGGGCTGACTGTGGTGGCGAGTCCTTAGAATGCCCCTTCCTCCTTGGCTCGCTTCTGTCTTGCAGAGAAGTGTATGTTCTGACTTTTGGAGTGTCCTCCCCCAGCTCACTGGCAGCCCAGCCTTTGGGTCCTCTTGAGGTTGCTGAGAAGACCCAGCAAGTCACTCAGCGTCTGCTCTGCTTGCAACTGCATCAGGACTCCAAGAAAATGGAGTCACACAGAAAAATGCGAAGTAAACTTGCCAGCTTCTATTTGCATCAATGGCAGGATGTGGGTGAAAGGAGGACAGGGTCAAGATGACCTCAGCTCCTATAGCCCAAACCATACCAATGCCACCCCACCAACAAACAAAAACACAGAGCAAGGAGTGCCTGTGCAGACGGGCTCCAGTGAGTCCCTTTGTCTCAACAGCTCAGCCAGGAAGAGGGCAGCTCATCCTGATCTTTGTCTTCTCCAATCATTTGAATATTTGACTGAATACCTGTCATTCTTCCTGGGGTAGGTTCCAAGGGCAACTACCCATGGCCAGGGTACACAGTCATTGGGGAGGGGGTGCCCTTGCTATAGCTTCTGTCTCCAACACCAGAATATGTGCAAAGCACCCAGAGCTGTGGGGTGGCCAGGCATGAGGTGGGAGGCCTGCATGTGCAATGGGTTCTGCACATACATGCGTGTGTTCAGCTTCCTTTACTCCCTAACAAGCTGGTCATAGGAAAGCACTCTCCTGTCAGATGGACACAGCCAGGGCATCTGTACTGCAGGCATGTCTGAGGGAGTGTCACCATCAGCACCAAGCCCAAGGGGCATGTCAGAGACTATGACTAGAACAAGTAGTTCTGAATGCCACTGGGTGAAATCAACAGCGCTTGCTTCTATATTATAGTAAAGCACTGAAAATGAGTTGGCAGGCTGGTTGTATAACCGAAATGTTAGGAGAAAATAACTGTGGTTTGTTGTTCTAAGGTACTTTAACTATAAACCTAAATTTTCCTCTGCAGCCTAATTTATTCATTCAACAAACATCTGCTGATGCCGATTTCTGAATGGGGTACAGATGGCAGACTCAGAGCAAATCTCAAAGTGCTTTATGTCCCCAAGCCCAGGCAGTGAAACAGCAGCCAAGGCAGGCATGGTGAGGAAGACCCTGGGGTCACCACTGCCTCCTGACATTCCGTGTGCTCAGGGCTGCACAACATGGCAGTGCGTGGGCAGAGACCCAGGGTTGCTTTGGAACGAAGGTGCAAGTACAGGTCAGGGAGTGGTGGGGCAAACCTGGGGTGAGGGTAGGGTGCATCCCTGGGGCAGAAGACAGGATCGCTGCTTGACACAGGTCTGAAGGGCACAAAGGCCTCAGGCCAGGAGTGTCGGGAGGTTCAGACATACTCTTTGAATAGTGGCAGTCTTGAACTGTAGCTGAGTGTTTTTTCCTTGGGGAGCATTTTCAGTCATGATTTTCAAGTCAGATCTGGGTCCCTTACAACCACCCACTTTGTGCCCTGAAAGATGGGGACACTTCCTGCTGAATCCTGTGCTGCCCAGGCTCTGCATCTGTGTTCTTCATGTCCCTGAAGCTCAGGAGGGACAGCTCCACACAAGGACCACGGGTCAGCTCTAGGGAGGAGAGGCAATCGCGACATTCCTGCCAATAGCGATGGCCAGTGGACCCTGGCTGTGCCTGGGCCGGGAGAGGAGTGTGCTTGGAACAAAGTGTTACAGCTCTGCCCCCAGCTACAGGGTGGTGGCCTAAGGACACCAGAGGGGGAGTATGCCGCACTGGACAGTCATGCTCAGCCCCACTGAGCATGTGGGATGTCACAGGGAGCGCAGGGATCCTGTAGACAGTGACACATAGCTCCTGCCTGCGGGTGACACTGGCAAGGTCTGGATAGACTCTTGGCTGCTACAACTTTGTGTGCTGGGGGCTCCCAGCACTCAGTGAGCAAGGGCTATAGATGCTAATGAGTCCCCACAATGACCAGAAGAAACACGCTGGCTCTGCCTGATGAGCAGCACTGGGACCCACTCTGCATCTTTATACAACTGCATTGCAGCACGAACTGTTTCAGAAGACAGTGATGCAATGCCAACCGACAGTAAGACCTCTGGAGTTATTTCCACCAAGAGGACAGTGGGTCTTCAGTCAGGACACTGCTGATGTCCATTAGCAGAAAACTGTGTGTCGGGAACTGTGGAGCCTGAGGTGGCACCTGAAGTACATGGGGCGGGGACACTTTTTAGAGCACCTTGGCCAGCTCACTTGAGCTGGGCTCCGCTTTGCAGAACTCTCACTGGCAGGCTCCTGTGTATTCCATGACCTCAAATCCAGGGTGTGAGCAGATAGGGATTCCCTTCCCAAATAGCTCAGTAAAGGAGATACCAGAGGAGAAGGAAATGTCCATCCCTGTGATTATCCTTCTGAACAGGTAAGCACGGCGACCAGAACTTCATATACAGAAACTTTTGTGTGAGATGGCCTGCTTTCCTCTCTCATTGTTTTAGGAGAGGGGAAAAAGCAGAGCAGGGACAGAGAGAGAGAGAGAGAGAGAGAGAGAGAGAGAGAGAGAGAGAGAGAGAGAGAACATGCCCAGCCAGGAGTAAGGTGCTTTCAGGCCCAGAGAAAAATGGTGGATGCTGGCTCTGGACAGAGTGCCCAGGACCCCAGGGAGTGGGATTGCCACAGTCTTGCTACAGTGCTGACCAAGCCTGCATCAAGACAGCTTGGTGCTGGGTCTGCATAAGGAGTCCAGTGAACAGAGTATGCATGGCTTTGTGGGGAGAAGGATGGGGAGAACAGGAAGTTCAGGGCCATCCAGAGCACTCCTGGGGTGGCATAGTTGGCCTTCTAACAACTGCAGTGGAAGCAGTGCAAGCCTTGCTTCATAGGGATCCCATTTGGGGGGGCACAGTTCTCACAGCACCTGTGGAAATGCTGGATGCCAGGAGCCTCCAGCCAGCCTCAGCGCTTCACAATGCAGAATAACTGGGCATGGGTGACTATCGCCACATGGCCTGGCCAACAGCTAACAGTCACAATCAGCAGTGCTGATGGGGACCAGTGATTGAGGACCAAATACTGTGAAACACCTCTGAGCTTCAGGCACTAACTTTGCTTCCTAACTGAGCAATAAAAACAGAGGTTGAGTGATTGGCCCAAGGTCACCAGACTCATAGAGGACAAGCCAGGAAATGAAGTTAATGGTCCCAAACCCATCTTCCTGCTCTGGCCCTGATAAGGCTGGCCTGTCTGCCTCCAGATGTGAGTCACTGTGTTGCTATGGTCGTGATTACCCAAACTGTGCCACAGCTGCCAGTTGCCACCCTCGGGCTCAGCCTGGGCAACAGCTCTGCCTTCTGAGCAGTCTCTACCAACGTGTGAACCTGGGTAGAGTGCTTGGGGAGGATGGGCCCCTCTCACCCACAAGTCCAACTCTGCTCCCTCCAGTCCACAACACCTCAGCAGTGTTGCAATGCTTTTTGTATTTTTTCTATTCATTTAATTGTCAGGCTCAAGTTAAAAGGGCAAAGCACAGGAAAACTGGAACCCATTGTTCTGTTAAATGGTTTTCACCATTACGAGGAAGGTAATGTGGCTTCTGCAGTCTCTGCTGCCTTGCAACATGACTCTCGCTGTCAGTGAGCCAGGGAGTCCTGTGGCCACAGGTTCTTCTGCTAGGCTTCTCCTTCCTCTGCCCAGGCCTGTGAAGGGATAATCACCTGCTAGGAAGGTGAATCCATTCCCAAGATGACAGCCTCACGTCCTGGCCACCGTGCTCACAACAGGTGTGCTCTGTACTCCAAGCCTCCATTCTCTGGGGAGTGGTTTACTGCTGACATCATCATAATAATAATACTTACAGCTTGCTTTTACAGGGAAGACAAGAGAGCCTCTATTTCCTAGATTTTGGTAAAAAAAAATAGCTCCTAGATCTACTTCAGACACTTTGGTTATCTCTATGAAAGGCTCAGGAAAGCCTGCTGGGGTCTGTGCAAGTTGGGCAGTCTCGATCGATGCTCTGTCTGGGAGCTCTCCCAGAGAGCAGCTTAAGAAGAGCAACTTCCCGAAATACCCTGTGGCATGCAGGCTGGGAACATGGCCCAGACCATACAAGTGTAGCTGCTTTACATGCTCTGCAGCCATGCTGTGGCGTCTGTCCTCGTGGGCTACCCCAACAGACACCATGCACAGAGTGTAGGCAAACAGCACAAATGCGCTTCCTGTGGGTCTAGAGCTGGGGCCCACGGGGCCAGCACACTGGGGGCCCTGGGAGCCTGTACTCTGCATGGGATCCAGACACGCAGCACAGTTGGGCTGGCTAGTCTCAGGATTTGTCCTTAAGTGAAGATCACTGCTTCTCCCCAGACATCGAGGCCATGGCAGGTACAGTCACCACACAGTGCATAGCTGCAGGGGCTTCTCCAGCAATGCTCATTCACCAAGGGAGATCTGGCTCCACACCACCAACCCCACACCTACTGTGCTGTTCCATATGAACAGTGTGGGCTGGGATGACACAGGAAACCAAGTGGAGTTAGGAAAAGACACCCCAAAGGACACAGTACAGCTCAGGAAGGCTGTTCTTCCCAGAGCTCCTGGGGCTTGAGATGACAGGACCAGCATGGTTGTGCACAGGCCTGTGGGCCCTGAAGGTAGCCTGGGGTCCTGTGCCACTATGTGGGCACTGTCCTGGATACAGAGACCAGGCCAGCCCTGGTTTATAGGTCTCCACGATCCATGTTGGTAAGTGTTGGAGAGGAGTGATGAGCTAAACAGTCTTCAGAAAGGATAGCGGGGCACATGGTGTGCCAACTTGGGCAGCTCCCACCCATAAGTTAGGGTGATGAGCAGTGCGGAGAGGTGGGCAGAAAGATGCGTCCAGGAGAGCAGCCACAAGGCTGGCTGTGAGTGCCTGGGAATGTGCAGAAGAGCAGCCCCTGGCAGATAGGCAGGTATGCCTGCATTCGAGCACTTGAGCCTCATGCTGTCATCCTTTAACTCATCACCCACCTGGAGGTCACACAGGGCCCTGAGGACACAGGGTTTTCCTCTTCTTTCACCCAGGACAGAAGCAGGTCCTGTCCATGCCATTTATTGGCTTAAAAGACAGCCAGGCTCAAAGACTATGCCCTTCACAGGCCTCTTGGTCAGCGGTCAGCAGCCTTCATGGAGAGCAGGCTTCACAGAGAGCAGACTTCACGGACAGCAGGCCTCATGGGCAGCAGACCTTGTGGACAGCTGGCCTCCTGTCCACCTTTTTTGAAGTATGGGGATTGAACTCAGGACCCTATGCTTGCCAGGTAAGTGCTTATTCTACTGAGCCATCTCCCCAGCTCCCTGTCTACCTTTGAGAGTGACCACAGCTTTCACTGTTCCTTGGAGTGTGGCCTGCAATGTGGCTCCTAGCTGCCCTGGCGTAGGGCCACAGGAAGGTGCCACTTGAGCTCCCCCTTCCCCATAAAAGCTCTGGACTCCAGCTTCTTTTCACTCTTCAGATCCTTCAGCCTCCTCATCCCTTTCCATCACCTCGGCTCTCTTGCTTACTGTCTCTCTTCTTCTCTACCAAATCTGTTTCAGCTTTTTTGTTTTAATTTCTTTTCATTGACATACTATTGTATAATTTTATAGGGCACAACGTGTACACATTGTGGGCTGTCCACACCAGTGTACTAGCACAGCCACTGCTCCAAACACCTCATGGTTAGGAGCAAGCAGAGAGTGTTATTCTGGCTGCCTCAGTATGCTGCCTCATCCCAGCAGTGCTGGGACAAAACTCAGGGACATGCTATGGTGAGCTGTGAGTCCTTTTCATTTTTTATTTGATACAGGGTCTTAATAAGTCGCCCAGACTGGTCATGGTCTTGTGATCCTCCTGCTGCAGCCCCCGGGTAGCTAGGATTATTGCCTGATGAACACCAGAACTTATCCTTGAACCTAGCAGCCACATACCTGCCTTCTGTGGCAGGGCCACTGAGCACAACGCTGTACTTCACACAGCACCAGTGGGGGTTTGGGTGAGGGACCAGCAAGGGTCAAATGTGAATAGCAAACAGAATCTACTTGACTTCCTTTGGGTAAGAATGCTGTTCACAGCTCACATCTGATAACATCCTCCCCTGTGACAGGACAGGGACCCAGTGAAGCAGCACAGGGCTAGATAGCAGCTGGGCCTCTGCTCAGCCCCTCTGCCAACTCCTCCATTGGCACAGCAGGAATGCAGGCAGCACCTTCTGCTTCACTTTCCTTACTTCTTCTGTGAAGATCCGGGAGCTTCCAGGAGGATGTGTGAGTACTATAAACAAAATTTCTTAGCATGCTGGTCCTTTACTTCTCCAGAGGGTGGGATGCAAGAGGACAGCTCCAGCTTTTCTGGCCCTAACTGTACCTCCTGGCCCAGTAATACTCCACGAGGTCCCACAGCCTGCTCAACCCTGCTGGAAAAACAGCCCACCCTGAAGGCCATCTCCTTTCCACTCTCCTCTCAGGTCTATGGACAAGCTCCACTTTCTCAAGGCAGAGGTTAACCAGAGGCCACCCGGCCCCTGAGCACCCAAGCTCACCGAACCTGCCGCTCCCTGCAAGAGACCCTGCTGCCCTCCTCTCCTGTGGTGCTGTGGTCACAAAGAGGTCCTACAGTGCAGTCCATGCCATGGGGTGTCCAGGCCCAGGTCTCTTTCTACAGCCTTGTGGTCTCTGAGTGGGACCAGAGCCGGGAGCCCATGCACCCCAGAACCGTACAGAAACCTGAGCTTTCCGTGGAGACTCTGGGCCGGCAGCTCAGACACCCACTAGTTCCGCAGCCCAGTCCTCCTGAGTTCTACACCTGCTCCCTGCCTGCTCCTTCCAGCAACTCAGCTGCCCGGCACCTGCTGGGTGCTGAGCCCTCGCCTTCTGGGCTCCTTCGAATGTCAGCACCTCTGCACCGAGGCACCAGCCTTTCTCCTTTCTTGTCTTTTGCAGCTGTGCTCACTGTGCTCCCTCTGCCTTTAGTCTGTGTCTCTGTCAGTCTGTCATAAACTCCAGAGAGCCACCTGCAGCAAAGGAGGAGGCCTCCAAGAAATGTCTGTGCACAGGTGAGGGAAGCTTCAAGCAGTTCCATGCCACTAATGAGGAGTTACCTGGCTTGCACAAGGGTTTAATCTGTCTGAACCCCAGTTTTCTCATCAATACAATGGGATTAAAATGATAAAAATGCACACACAGTATACAGCTGATTTAGTTGTTCAATTAATAGTAGCAATTGTGACCATCAAAATAGAAAAAGATCATTTCAATATCATGAAAACTAAATGAAGAATAAAGGTCTGAGCTTTTCAAAGCATTTTTATAGTTTGGAGAATATTAGCAGGGGTGTGAAAGATCCATGCCTCTTACAAGAACAGGTTGTGGAACAAGAAATAATTTTCCCACACTGAAGTCATTTTCCCAAAAGACAGCATTTTGATGAGTTAAGAACAAAGGAATTATAAACATACAATTTAACTACCCTTCGAAAATAAAATACATATTGAATAGAAAACACATTGAAAACTTAGGCTTGTTTGTGGAGGTTTTTCCAAAATATTGTAATAAAACATTTGGGAACATCTAATAAAACTAATAAGCAGCTGGGTTTTCCTGCTCCAAAACTAATTTGTGCTGGCTACAAGATAGGTCACAAGGTCTGCAGGCTCTGACTCTTGATGCCTTCGTTGTAATTGTTACTATGGGTGAAGACAAAACAGAGTGAAACATCCTGCTGGGGAGCGGTTTACTCAGCGCGCACCACGTTCTCTGCTGCCTCGGTCGAAGTCAGATATCCATAAACACAGATTCTCAGAAGCCACACTCGGCCTTCACCACAGCACCTTCCATTTCTGTCTCTGTCTGGGACCCTTTGCTGCCTGAGGAGCAGACATGAGGCCACACACTCCCTGTAACTGTGGCCAGGCTTCGGGGTCTGCAGAGCAGAGTGCTTTCTCATTGCTGTCCCTAATGCAGAGCATCTCAATGAACAGCTTACAACATGCTCTACATGGCTGTGACCAAGGGCCAGGCCCTCTGTGGCCACCTGTCACAGCACCAGGGCCGAGTGAGGACACAGAGCCCAACCCACATTTCCCTGCAGAAAAGGAACAAGCTTGGGAGGGAAACTCCACCCTCTGCACTGGAGAAGCAGCTGTCCAAACACATGCTTCCGGGCATAAGCAGCAGGGATGGCATAAGCGGAAAGCCCTTCTCCAGAGGAGCAAGATTCCAGGCGAAGGTCAGGGGACCAGCAGTGCACCGAGTGCCACCCATAGCACTGAGGAAACAGCACAGCCGTCTGCATTTCTAGGTTTCAAAGCCTGCCTTGCCCTGCACCACTCCAGAAAAGTCCCCATTCTTTTCACTCTTGGAGAAATGGCCTGCAGACAAGAATCTGAACTCTGGTGCTTCTGTGTGGGGATGATCATGTCAGCATGCTGTGCATTTTGGGAGTCCCTGCCTTCAAAACACGTGTTTCTTTAAAGAACAGGAGGCATCACCCATTCTCCAAGAGTGCCTCAAGCCACTGGAATACACTGTGGAGGGGATGCGTTTGTTACCTGAAAGGCAAACACCTCTGCACAGCACAATACGAAGGCAGACGTGGGCACCTGCCCACAGCAGTCTCCACAGGGCTGCACCTGTGAGGGTCACACTTCCCACTTACCTTGGGAGGGACATGGATCTAGTCCTTAAGTAAACACCAGCTCCTACAAGCATCAGAGCCAACCACAGGAAGCCCAATCAAAAGTCTGCCAAGGGGCCAGCGAGATAGCTCAGCGAATTAAAGCACCTGCTTAGGCAGACTCAGGGACCCAGGTTCAATCCCTGGAGTGCTGTGCCAGCCCTGTCCCTGGGGGCACACTGAGACAGTGATTGAAACTAGGCATGGTGTTAACACTTGTAATCCCCCATGCTTGGGAAGCTGAAAACAGGAGAATCACAAATCTGATCTGTGCAGTGTACTAAATACATAAAAAAGTCTGCCAAGAGGAAATAAGGTGTGACCACTTCCTTCTCTGGTCTCTAATTTCATGACCTGAGTTTCTCTAGCCCAATAGCTTTCCTGACTGGCCTGGAGCCAAGCTGCCATGAGGGTTCTTTGGGGCCTTCCCACCACAGGCATACTGGCATTTTTGTCCCCCCATCTGGCTGCTGGGCTCTAGGAGAATCTTACTCATCACAGCTTCTCCTTCTGCAGCATGGCTGCTCCTTGGGACCTCAAGTGTCAGTGAGAACTTTCTTCCCATGAAGTACTGGCATTTGTTTTCTCACTGGTGATGAGAACCGTATAATTTATCATAGATGTTTCTCTTTTTCTTTAGCTGCCAGGAAATTGAGAACCAAACTTCTATCTCTAATGTTACTGACTGCAGAGAACCATATGGTTGAATCTCTGCTGAATTTTTTCCCTAGTTTTATCTTTTCTACTTTAATCTATGAATTTCCCAATATGCACTTTCTATCGGCTGAGTTTCTCTATCTTGCTGTACATATTCTTTTATGTATTTAGTACAAGGTCTACAGGGTCTCACTACACAGATCAGACTCATAGTGATCCTCTTGTTTTCATCCTCCCAAGCGCTGGAATTACAGGTACATACCACATGTCCAGTCTCAATCACTGTTTCAGCATGTCTTGTGGGCAGGACCAGAAGGACACACCAGGGATCCAACCCTGGTCCCTGCATCTGCCTAAGCAGGTGTTTTAATTTGCTGAGCTATCTGACTAGCCCTTGTTGTACAAAATTTTTTTTTTTTTTTTGGTAGAACCGGGGACTGAACGCAGGCCCTTGTGCTTGACAGGGTAGTGCTTATTCTACTGAGCCATCTCTCTGGCCCCTGTACATATTCTTAAGGGCCACCGATCAATATAAAAGTATACATATGTTTGTGTATATATGTATGCCACCAACATCTGTAGGTATAGTTGGTAACTAGAAAGAATATAGTTTTAGTAGTATATTTTCATGACAAATAATCCTAAAATGTAATAGAAGTTAAAGTGGTTGTAGTAAGCAATTCTTTGTAAAGAACTGATTTATTGAGCTTACTAAATCTCCTTGGGCTATCTACAAACATACAGAAATAGCTGTGTTTAATGACTCTTTCTCAAATACTATTTTGCCTAATGCAGTATTGAGAATTCTTGGAGTCTAATTTCTAAGCAGCCTAGTTCTTAGAAACTTCAGGCAGGTGCCAGTCTTTTAAGATTCAATGTGCTTAAGTCTCCTACTTTGGAGAAGTAGGTACAGGTCCATTTGCAGATCATGTAACTGGAGCATCTGCAGGGCTACAAGACAGCACACAGGAGAGTGTGTAGTAGGGTGGCAGTGTGCAGCCTGGTACAAGTGCTGCCCTCACTGCTACTGTATGTATGTATGCCACACATACAGTGATCACCCAGATGACTGTGTGATAATAACTGGAAAGCAGAAGATGAGTATGGCAAAAACAAAGATGTGACTATTGTGGTTCCCAGCACTGGGGACAGAGCCCAGGGCCTTGCCCACACTGGGCCAGCACCCCACTGCTCAACTGTGTCCCACCCCCTTCAAGTAATAAAAATGTTCTTCCTAGTCAGTTTGCTTGCTGAGAAGACCAGATCTACTCATAGAGCAGGCCCCAGAGACTTTTACTAGAGTCTACAAAGTGAGAATATGCTTGGAAGCCCTCAGGTATCTGAAAACTCATTTATCTCCTGAGTACAGAACTCAGTAACTAGCTTTAAGCCTTTGCATGAAACCAGTTTAGGCGTAAGAGATGAGGACTCTTCCCTGAGGAAGAGAAGGCTTGCTCTCTCTTTATGACTATTAAATACCACTGAGCCATGAACCATGATCCAGGAAGCACCAAACGAAGCCATGACAGTATGAGGCTCCGCACAGCGCTCGGCACAAGCTGCCCTGAGTGTGGGGCATGCCGCTGTTCTGCCATGCTAGCCCCGAGTGGTTGGACAAACAGGCGCTCTGAGGAAGCAGACTGAGGGATTTTCCATTTGGATGGTCTGAGAGAGTTTACTAAGCACTGCAAATGCTCAGGAGCCAGGGTTGCTGGACGCTGCCCATAAATCCCTTACCTACAGGCCTTCCAATGAGGATTTTCCTTCAGCAAACTCATTTTTTCCTGAAGGTTGGGCCTTAAGTGAAAGCTTTTCTTCTACAGACATCAAGATTAGATTAAGAGGAAAAATTAAGTAAGTAGTGGCCTCAATTGGGGAATATCAGTTAAAATCCTCTTCTCTAAAGTTGAAGGTAGACCTAGGTCAAGATTTTAGACATCTGAGTCTTTTCAGAGTTCAGAGATCAGAGAAGGACTGGGGAGACAGCTTAGTGGTATAAGTGCTTGCCTGGCAAGAATAAGGTCCTGAGTTCCATCCCCAGTACAAAGAAAAGAAAAAAAAGAGAAAAGAAAGATCAAAGAAGGCAAAGCATGAACCAATGAAAAGATAGATGCAAAACTGCCATTAATGGCAGTCTGGGCAGAAGTCTCCCTAAAACAGGGCTGGCGAACCTGTGAGACGCTGACCAGGCGCCTATACTGTAGCTCTGCAGCCACTTATTCACCACACAGTGCCAACACTGCCCCTACATGTGCCGATATACAGAGCTCGGCTGCTGGGGCGATTCTGGGGCAACGTGGCTCACCTACCAACCATGAGGGCTCTGCGTGCCTACTTAGGCTCTAGTGCCATGGGTCTCCCACCAGTGCCTTGGAGCCTACACTGCTGGGATCTAGCTAAGACCATGTCTTCCTAGCTCTCCTTGGCTGCCAGAACTCCCAAACGCATGGTGCATACACAAAGGGGCCTTGTGCTCAGCGGTCAGGCAGGTATGGAAGGATGGCTTCACTGCCTTGGGCATGTTCTCTGAGTACTGGCGAGCACTCTTTCACAGTCGTCTATTGGTAAAGAAATAAATGAGATCTTATTTTCAAATTTAGGTGCCCCCTGTGCAGGAGCATTCACCTTGAGCAAGCTGAAAGTCACTACCACTAAAGTGAAAGACGATGGAAGAGGAGTCACCAGAACATTCTCTGGGGAGCGCAGTTCTGTGCTGAGAACTGTGCCTGGCACTTTTCTGCATATGCCCATGTGCAAAACTCGACATTTGGCAGCTTTTGTTATTGTCCCCAGCTGACCAAAAAAGTAGCCCAGACCCTTAGAGAGACAGTTACTTATTTGAGGTCATAGCTAGTTAACGGCAGAGCTAGGCACAGGTGCCAGGTTTTCTGGTTTTTAATTCAATGCATTTCCTTTTTTAAATTTCTAGTACTGGGGACTTAATCCAGTGCCTTCACACTCAATTTCCCACCCTTATCTTTTATTTTGAGACAGGCTCTTGCTGAGCCACTAAATTGTTCAGGTTGGGCTGCAACTTGCAGTCTCCTTGCCTTAGCCTAGCAGAGCGTTAGGGTCACAGGGAGTGCCGCCACACCTGGCTTCAGCGTCTTCTCTACCAACATTCTGCTGGCTGAGCAGGCCAGGCTAAGCTTCAAGCTCTGATGACAGTGAGTCTAGGGCCTGACATATGCTTCAGGGAGCATCTAAGACAAAAGCCAAAATAGCGATGCAGGCACAAACCTCTGGCAACCCTCCTTCTACCTACCTCAGGTACAGCTGCTGCCCATGCTCTCTCAGACTTCCAGACCCCACTCTGCACCATGGTGCTACTGCATGTCTCTGGAACCTGCTTCTCCCCCTACCCTCCTCTCTTATCTGCTGTTTCTGTCCCTGCCCTGACGTCCACATTATAGCCTTCGCTCCTGACTGGCCCAGAGACTCTGCCACTCATTCCCACAAGCATCTCGCAGCACAAAGCAGCCTGGATCAGCTCAGTGTCAGCCACACCCCTGAGAAAAAACAGCAGTTATAGGGCAAAGACGACTCTGCTCCTGCACCACGTGCATCAGGAACTTTGCAGGCATGCAACTGGCACTTCACAAAGAGGTAAAAGAGGAAGCTCAGGCAGTACGCTTGCAACATTTACATCAGAGATAGGATACTCCTGGGGGACCTAGAATGCTTATGCTCATCCACTTTCTAAAAGGATTCTGCAGGTGCCTATCACCATTCCAAGGAAGGTAATGGGGCCGCTTCTCTGTTTAGGAACCAGTGGGTTAAGTAATGTATGCCACGGATCAGTGGTTTGCAGTGATGGGCTGATCGAAAGACAATCACACTCAGTGTTGTTAAGGTTAATGGCATTGCCTCTCATAGAGGAAATGAGAAGAGGGGAGGGAGACCGAGAAAGCATGGACACATACCTCTAATGGCATACAGAGCAGAGTCGCTCAAATGATGCCAACTAATGAAAACATCTCCAAAAGACAGTGACTTTAGAGAACCCTTTTATCTACAGGCCCTGTATTTATAGAGTAAAGCTTTTAAATAAATACAGGATAAAAAAGAAATTAAACTGGTAATTGTTGTGATTCATTGTGGTTCACACAGCTTTCTTTAGACCAACGAAACAAATGAACAATTTAACCAAAGGCAGCACTTCTCCCGACTCCACGCATTTCAGGCTAGCGAGGCCTCCTCTGGGGACACAGGCCAAGCCCCTCTGTGGGGTGGCTGAGATCTTACCTGGTGTGCCCGACCTCCAGTGGCCACACTACTCAGAGCCTTCTGAGACCCAAGGGAGAGAATTCAACACAACCAGAAAAATGCACCAAAAGACTGACGAGTCTTGGCATTCCCAGGACATTTTAGATCTTTCCATGGCATTTATAGTTGCCTCCTTTGTACTGGAGCGTGGCCATCAGAGGTGCACATGGTGTATGGTGGGCAGGATTAAGATGAAGACAGAAACAGAGGCCAACATCTGAGATAAAGCTCGACTCAAAGAGGGATGAAATCTTTCTGCAGTTCTGGAACTGACTCCTCCAGGATCTCAATTTTATGCCTACCAGATCTTTCTGTCCAGAGCTGAAGAAAGCACATACTCATGCTTTCTTTTAAGACTACCAAATACAAGCAAAAATTGCTGGAGATCACTGTATCCCTCAGAGCTTCAGCAGCTAGATAGATGTCTATGCCAAAATAGCAGACAGTGCGGGCCGTTTGTCTTCCAGCTGATGGACTCCCAAAGTAAAGGTTTAGCATGCTGAAAAATGAATGGAAATACCAGGGCGAACGCTCATTATAAACCAAACATGCACTGTGAGCAGAGCCGTGTACTGCTGCTGAAGACTTAGGCAGGTGCGCGGTTCCTCGAGGATTCACTGGGAAGTGCACAACAGTGACAGTGTTGCATGTCAGCTCTTCACCCCACCAGGGATACATGAACACCACGGACAGGCAGGCTATGTGCTGGGGAAAGCATGGTGAAGCTCATGCACTCCATGTTTACTGCTCCTTTGAGGGGTTCCAGCCCACCTACCACTGGCCTCTGCAGACAGGATTCAGAGAAGGGCACGAATACTCGTACTATGTAAAACTACAATGAAGGACTCAAACATCTAAACAAATGGCTTCTCAATGAACTGTACAACTTGCTGGCAAACATGGAGAACGATTTTAGAAGCCCCCTTGAGCATCTTTTGGATCTCAGTTTGTGTGTGGTTTTGGAGAAGCAGTGCTGTTCCAGCGATCAGCAGCAGGAGATGTGCTTGGGTCTGGGCTCTGAGACAGATACTTGATGCACGTGGCTCTGCTCTCCCATCACTGATGCCTGAAACAGTCACTGGCACACAGCAGATGTTTAATAAGTAAATGAGGCTTGGTTGGGTAGGAAGTAATAGGTGAAGACTTGGTGCAAAGATTTTATGACTCACTGTAAACACTGAGA
The DNA here is from genome assembly GCA_004027165.1 of Ctenomys sociabilis. Taxonomy (NCBI): domain Eukaryota; kingdom Metazoa; phylum Chordata; class Mammalia; order Rodentia; family Ctenomyidae; genus Ctenomys; species Ctenomys sociabilis. The sequence goes on along the minus strand of PVKA01002952.1, from coordinate 54,864 downwards.
CTAGAGGACAGGTTGGTAACAGGTGCGCAGAGCGACACCCGTGTGGAGAGGAGCCCTGCACTGTTGCCGCTCTCTCTGCCTCACACCTGAATTCTATCATAGCTTAAACTCAGCCAGTCTCTGCCACGCCTTGTTTAGCAGACTGGTTCCCCAGTTAGCAACGTCACAATTGCCATTCAAAGCCTTTTCTTCAATATTTACACAATGAAAGGCCATTTCAAACTGAGCATTGAGAACATGAGACTTTGACAGCATGGAAATGTCATTCTCAAAGCAAGGACTTTTCACACACATTGCATCCTGGGTCTAACTGTTCCATAAATGCAAATGCAAATATCCTTGACCGGAGAACCTTGAGCATCATGCTGTAAGGATGTTAGTGAGATTACATGAAGTTCCTTTTAACTGTATTAGTTTCCATCCAACATCCACTAAATCGAATTAGAGTAAAGTGGTGAAGCCTAGGTTTGAAAGGTGGATGCCAAAGAAGTCACATTCTAATTTCATTTCTGCCTCTCATCTGCAGATGTCTTCTTGCTATCGGCCGAAGTCAGCAGCCTCTTGCCCAGCAGGCACCCAGAACCTAGCTATATGACACCAACAGAAGGGACCAGGGGAGACTGCGGGGCACTGGGCCTTGCTAACCAGGCTCTGCCCAGTGTGTTCCTCTTGCTGCCCAGGCCTGGCTTCCCTCTTGCCCACTGAGAGTGTACCCCATGTTTACTGTTCTACCAAGAGCTGGAATCCACTGACTTGGGAAATACCTCAGCAGTGCACTTTTCCTAAGAAGAGACTTCCAGAAGCACAAATTTTCAAAAATTCAGGGAAATAAGAGATGGTACTACTCCTCCGCATCTGGAACTCACTACCACCCTGAAGTGGCTCAGAGAAGGCTGGAGGGAAGAGAGGACAGTGCTCTCAGCCGTAGGGCGCACTCTGGCATCATATGAAGGTGGCTGTGTGTCCCCGGAGACCCACATGCTCCAGTCTTCCATGAAGGCAGTTACACACACAACTCTGCCTGCACCCTGCAGAAACACAGGAGGAGTGCAGGGCCCTGCCTGGAGACAGCACTGTATTCAGGGAGAAGAGGTGAGGCCCACATTGCTGGGACAGAAGCAGGTACAAGGTGAGGCATGCAGGTCCTGGATGGGCTACAGGGCTGATGCCAAGGGAGAGGGAGGCCTATTTCATACTCAGGGTGCCTAAGGAGCTCTCTTGCCAACACCAGGGACTCTTGGCTGTACCTTACTCCAGGGCGCACCCATCACAGCATTGGCCCCTCACAAAGGCAGACGTAGGACAGGCTTGGTGCCAGCCTGTCTGTGTTCATGTCTTCCCAGAGAGCAACACATGTGCTAATGAATGAGCAGATGGGGACGGGCTGGGAGGAGGACAAACTTCAACTTCTTTACCCTAACCCTGCAGAATCCTTAAATTCCCAGGCTGGCACTCTCCCTCCCCCTGCACTTCCGTCACCTCTCCACTCAACCCAAAGCCATTTGCTGAGTGTAGGATCCCATCTGACTAGGTCACAACACAGTTTATGCTCAAGGAGTACACAGCCTGGAATAGCGAGACACAATGGGACATCTGAAAAGAACACTGAACTCCTTTGTATATTTATTTCGCATCTTCTAAGAAACAATAAAGAATTCCTGCTGGGTCACGGTGAAGCTCAGTAGTGCAGTGCTAGCCCAGCACACATGACCTGTGGTCCGCTCCCCCACCCCCAGCACTATAACCCCCTAAAAGCTCCTCCTACCACCATGTCCTCCCCTCTGGAGCTGTGTGAGATGGTCACAAGTCACCCATAGTCTGTCATAGTTCCAAGGAGGTGGTGGAAATGTGCACACCTTTACTAGTCTCACTGTTGACATACAGAGTTGTGTTTTCATTTCCATTTGCTGATGTTTGCTTAAAAGAAGTGACAGACTGTACAGTGCTAGCTAACTAAGTATCACTATGACCGCCTCAAGTCATACATCCCAACTACATATTATCATGCATCACAGGAGGAACATGCTATGACATTACCAAATGGCACAATTATGTGACCAACATTACATGTCATCATGTGACTGGCTAGTCCTCAACATGACAATTTCAGTTTCCCTGGGCTGGGGATAAAACACAGAAAGTACCCTGAAAGTCACACTGATAAGCTGATTATAGCAGCAGTATGTGAAGTGCCCCAACCTTTCCACAGCGCCTTCTGTCACTACCCAGGAGAATCTGCCAGCTCGTGCCCCAGACTCATTTGCTGCTCTTCTTGTCTCCCTGGAATCTCTACGGCTGTGAGGCGACACGCTCCAATCCCAGGGTACCCTGCCACTCTCCACACGGCTATCAGCTTCCTCCACCTGCCCTGAGCATGGGGTCCTCACACTGTCAGCCCTGGCTCAGTCCCCAGTCCCCAACATGGAGATGCCCCACTCAAGCTGCCTTCCACGGAGGAGCTGAGTCCAACAGTACCTGGAAAGAGTGTGGGCTGGGTCTCACTGCCACAGCAAGGTCTCCTCTGTCCTGCTGGCCCTGTGCTCTGCCTTCCAGTCTCCAGGAGACCTAGGGGCAGCAGCTCAGGCCTGAGGCAGCAGCTTCCAACTCCTTGCTACCAAGGGCTTGGCAACAATTTCCTGGTGTGGAGCCTGCCTCTCAACGTGCTGAAGCTGCATCATGATCATATAACCAATACTCACTGCTCACATTTACTGAAGGAATCCAACTTTCACATCTGCAGTCACTGCTAGGCTGACAGCCTATTCCAAGTGCAGAACCCAAGTGTTCTTGCCCGTGCCACCCTAGAGAGCAGGATATGTCATTTCTTCCAGATGCCTTTCCCTTAGTTCCTTCAAGGACCCAGGCCAGAAGCTCTGGGTCAGCTCATGCTCGGGTCTCTTTGTGAGCACCCAGAATGCTCCTTTGCAAGCCTTGAGACGGAAGGGCCTCGCACCAACCTGTGCACCCACTCTGAGGCCAGTGGTGCTGGGCCAACAGCTGCTCTGTGATCCCTCCCAGCACCCCATAGGCCACAATTTCATCTGGCTTCTGGTGGAGTTCCCAACTTTACAAGGCAACCTACCCCAGTAGTCAACATGATCATGCATGTGGGACATGCTAGGAGTCAGATATCCTAATGAACTTTGACTTACTCTCTTGAGATGGAGAATTAACCAATTCTTTAAAGTAATTCAGTAATCTAAAATGAAAGACATAAAGTGAAAATTCCTATTGTATTGTGCAAAAACTAGAGGATGGGGAGAAACACTTTATGTTTTCAATAAAATGACATCCCCACACCTTCTGCAGTTGAAACACTTTCAAATTGTCTTTTGCTGCACAGGACGGCATCTGGTATGAATGTAGCACACATATCTCCACCTCCACCTCCCGCAGGAGAAGAAAACAAAAATTCAGTCCACTGCTCAAAAATACCCACTCATTAACCATAGACTTATAACAGGTGAGGCTGCCCCAAAAGATGAAAGAGTATTCATTAAAAGGATGTATTTTCCCAGAAAGATATATCACCAAAACACTTTAAAACAAGAAAAGAGAATGCATGGTTCATGTCTGTGTGTGCATGGTACATGCTGAGTGTCCACCACAGCTGGTTCACAAGCTGGACGTGCGTATGCATAGGTGTACGTGCATGCATGCACGTGCGCGTGCACACACACACGCACACACACACACACACGCACCATCCTGTCAGCTCTGGGTATGAATCAAGCTTGCAGGTCCCCAAACCAGGCTGCGGCAGATACTCAGGAAAAGAAGAGAAGGAAAGAAGGAAGATGATCCTACGTATGACAGAAAAGAGAGAGGAAAAGGGACAGACATAAATCCAAACTGAACTACCAGGAAGTGTGCTTCTATGGGAGGTGCAACATCTCACCTTAAAATGAAAAAAGAGAATGTGAGAACTTACCATTGGTAAGTGTAGACCTCAAGTTTGAACCCTCTTTGTTCTATCACAGCACAGTATACTAAAAAACCTGACTGGAATTGGAGCACTGGTGCGCCGTCTGCCTTCTAGCCTACATGCATGCTGTTCAAACTCTTTGTGTCCTGGTGCACTCATCTATAAAATGGCCATGATAAAAGCACTTTTCTTCAAGATCACATCATGATTAAATGAGATTTAAAAGATAGAATCTATAAGAGTGTGGCTCTGGAATAATGAGCCGCAAGGCTCAGCTGCAACAAGGACCTGGTGGGATCGCATGGAGCTCCACACCCCTCATTCCCCAGCCGGCCACACTGCCCTCGGCTATGACCCCAGCTCTTCCTCAGGGGACTCTGCCTCAGGGATCTGGGGTTAGCTGCACCAGCTCAGAAGTTCCCTGCCAGCCAGCATGGTTGGATCCACCCTGTGCAGCTCTCCCCCAGAGCTCCAACCAGCCGCCTGCGGGTTTTCCCAGCACATGGCCCTGGAAAGTCCACAGTGAAGGTTTAAGGTCTCGTGGTCACCACCACAAAGATCAGCATGATCTGGCTCTACAGCCTCTGGTGCTGAATCCCACTGTTACGGGGTTATGTTAGATGCCCCTCAAAGATGCCTATGCAGTCCTGGGCAGCTTCTAGAGTTTGTGACTCACCCAATGCTGGGATTATGGGTGTGAGTGCCATACCTGGCCTGGGGAAGATAGCCTGAATGCAATGTAAGGAAGGGAGAGAGGCTTGGGACTGACCCAATGCTGGGATTATGGGTGTGAGTGCCATACCTGGCCTGGGGAAGATAGCCTGAATGCAATGTAAGGAAGGGAGAGAGGCTTGCTCCCTGATGCTGCTCCTCCCTTTGCTCTTGCTATTTTGCGATCTTCCACCATCACAAAGAGCTGCCCTCTGCCCTGTGCCAGTCTGCCTCGGAGCTGGCTTATTATTATGAACTGAAACCTCCACTGACTGTGAGCTAGATAAACCTTTTCTTTCTTCATTTTTGGAGTCAAGTATTTTTTCCCAACAATAAGAGAAAAGAAACTGAGACACCTGTTCTCCATCATGCTTTCCCTCAATCTGCACAACTGTCTCCTCTCAGCAGGTCACATCTATGTCACTACTACCTTGCAATGGCTGTGTCACCCTCCCTTTGTCCAAGGAGTCCAGACCGCAAGTAAGAAAACAGGCTGAGCTATGAACAGGCCATGGCCACAGAGCCTTCAATTCTGCATTTCTCTGCAGCTCCCTGCCTCCACCTAGTCTCTGAAGCAGAGCTGCCCAGTGCTGTTACTGGACAATGTTTCTATTTTTATCATCTTTCTGAGATAAGTAACTAGATGTTTCCACAGGGCTTTGAGAAGGTGACACATTGCCCGCCTAGCACCCTACAGCTGAGCTCATGCCCTGTGGGGCTGGCTCCTGTAGCCCACTGGGTGGTCACTGGGACCAACGCCAGGGTGCAGGGTAGGACATAAGCAGCCAGGTCCTGAGGACTTGTAGTGCTGTTCTCTAGCTTCATTGGCAGGGGCTGAACTCCACGGCTCTGAGGCTGTGTGCCCAGCGCAGTCACCAGACTGCCCAAGCTCCCCATGTGCTGGGCATGACTGCCTATATGACCTGCAGGAGAGTGTGCAGAGGGTGAGTCCCAGAGGCCAAATAAAATACACTTTGGTTCAGATAAAGAACAAGTATTTTAAAATGTTTCATCTATGTATTTATTTTGATTTTTCTGAGACAGAGTCTTGCTTCAGAGCTCAGGCCAGTCTTGAACTCACTGTGTAGCCCAGGCTAGTCTCCAACTCACAGTGCTACTCCTGTCTCAGCCTCCCAAGTGCTAGTATTCCAGGTGTGCACCACCACTGGGTGCTTTATTCATCTTATGCATTACTTAAAAATTATTCATTGTTTTTGCCTGAAATCAGAATTTAACTTGACTTCTGGTATTTTTATTTGCTAAGTCTACAGCTATTAGGCACAATCAACCTTCACAGTAGATGTACTTAAGATCTAGAGGCTTACAAAGTAATTGAACTCTGAGGTAAAAGTTCACCTAAAAAGCCATCAATTTAGACCTTTGTTTAAGAGGAATCATTAGTGACAGAGGGTATATGAAGACAAAATTCCAGGTAGCAATCAGCTCTCCATGATATGTCCATGAAGAAAACTTTGGGGGACATGAAGGACACTACCAGGGCTGACAGGCTCTCCTCAGATGATGTACTACTTCAGCCTATGGTACTCCTCAGGACACACTGATGATAGCAGGGCCAGAAAGCACCTACCACGAGAACCCTCTTCAGAGTCTCAGATTGTGGATACCAGGGCTGGGCAGTTCTGCAGCAGCCCCAAGGCCTCCACACTAACTCCCTCCAACAGAACAAGACACCCAAGCTGCAGTGGCATTCTCTGTTAACTCCATATTTCAGCTCAAATGATAACAGAGGAAAAGCTTCCCCAGCACCCACAATGCAGCATACTTCTTGCCCTCTGCTCCTTCATCTGCTTTGTTTCCCTCATGACTTGTAGTACCACTTGGCACATAACGTGTAGATTAGTCTGTTGTCTGTCTTCTCCCCAGGAAAGACAGCTCAGTGAAGATCAAGACTTGTCTTCCTTGCTCAGCACGATGCTAGAATCTCAGAACTCACCTGATCAATGTGTGTGAATGGATAATGAATGAAGTGGTCTCCCTTCCAGACTGTCTGGCCCTTCAGGGCAGGTCTGCTGCACCTGTGTCTCCCCTCCACACATCCAAGACAGAGTCCCGTATATCCAGCAGATTCTTCGTAACTGTGGAACTGCTCCAGAGAAACTGCAGTCCCAGGCTCAGAGTGACTGGGATGGTGAATCTCCCTGAGCAGATGCTCGTGTCGAGTGTTGGATGGCAACTCTCCTTTACTAATTGGGCCTCCTCAGAAGCCACGATGTGGCTTCCCCTAGTTCATCTCTGAGTTTACAAGCACTGCTTGCTGAGAAGCTCTCTGATTGCAAAATAACTACAGAGATCTGAGCAAACACTGCCTGCTTCATGGCGAGAGTGCTGGAAGGTGCTTCTTATTTTTCTGGTCCTTACTGTACTGGTTTTTGGGTCTTTGCCACACAGCTCCTGTGGACAAGGCAGAGGAGACTCCCTTGTCCCCTCTGGGTGCAGAAAAGAAGCAGGGAGCCAGGCAGTGACTTAAGCCCCTATTAGGAGCTTTCCCACCTACCCTACATATCTCTTTAATGACAAGCTCAGGCCCAGGGAGGGGTTGCCAAGAAGAGGCAGAACTGCAAAGCAGAGAAGAGCAGCTTCAAGAGACAAGATGCTAGAGATCCTGCAGCCACACGAACCCTTGCAGAAGACAATGAGTTGACTCCAAATCCCCAAATGCACTGTCTATGCTACAGCTTACTAACATCATCCACAGATGGGTGAATCTTTTCAACAAGAACAAACACTGAACAACAGCAAGCTCGGCTACCTGTAACAAGCAAGGCCCAGCCCTTGACACTCCATGCAGATCCCTGCTGGATGGGGAAGGTCACAGAAATAGTGGTCCTCTCATTCCCTCCTTACTGGGTCCTGTCACCTAGCCCAAGCTTCAGTCCCAGGGACTGCAGGGATGTGGAGATGGGCTGCATGTGCCTTCTCCTGCACTGAGATGTAGGGGTGGCTTCTAGTTGATTTCTTTCCAAAGTCCAATTCCAATGCTACATGAATTGTATCACTTCATATTTTTTCGAATCCAGTTCTGTGGACATATTTGCAAAATTCCATAAAAACTACAAGTGAACACTAAAAATACTTCTCTACTTGGAATAGTAAATGTCATTCCTGATCACTCGTGGGGCCTGAGTCACAGTCACAAATTAAATGGAAAACCAGAAAGAAAGCCTCTTTTCTCTTCTCTCCTCTGTTAGCGGATTATTCACCAGTCATTTTAGAGTTGGAAAGTCCGGAGAACAGGCTTTGAAATCGCTCATTTTGGCCATTGGCCAACCAAACTCAAGTCTGTGCAGCCATCTAGCCAGTGTGTGTAGACAATAAAATGAAGGATGGTGTGGCCACCTCTTGGAAATGACCACACATTCCCACGCCAGTCTCAGTGGACCCCTCATGGTGCACAGGCCACGGAGACCCTCACTCTAGGCCCAGGGAGCCCTGTGAACCGCTGTAGGCCACACTGGTTAATGCCACCTGGGGAGAGCACAATCTGCCTCATGTCAGGTTGAACTTTAGAGCAAGCTATGTTCTGGTTCCCTGGTCTCTGAGAAAAGAGCTGGCTTCACAACACTGCTAAAAATTAATCAGTTTAAATTTAATTACATAGAGCTGGAAACCAGAGGTATTTAGATTGTATGTCTTCCCAAGTTGGGACCATTACATATTTTAGAATATTGATCACTACCGTTACTGCAGCTATTTTTGTGGTCACTCTACTGTGTCTATCCCTGTAGGGTTCTAAAAGAATACTGCAGAGAATAACTGTTGCTAGGTAATTACGAAAGTCATGCAAATTATGAAGCATTGATAGATTGCATTTACAAATCAACAGTGCTAGAATGCTCCTAATCACCCAATAAATGCAAAATGGAAGACTCAGTACCTTCACAATTCTTAAAAGTGACCCCACTAAATGACACATTCATCAAAATAACTTAAAACATAGAGCTGTGACAATTCTTGCAGTCTATAATTACCAATTTTATTTTTTCTACTATCCCTTAATTTTCTAATATAATATTGTGGTAAATTTACTATAGATTTGAGGAGGTAGTCAAAGCAATTTATAACATTAACCAGAGGGTCTTTAATTTATAAAGGGCATATTATCAGATAGAAGAATGTTTATCTCAAAGAGAAATAGAAACTTATACCTTTCTTATCGCTCCCTCAACAAAATGAATCCTTCCATGAGTCTTTAGTCAGAAAGTCAACAACCCGAGCGACATTCTACAAACACTGAAGTATTCAGAGTGGACTCAGCAGTGAGTGATAACTGATGCAAATTGTCAGGGTCGAAGATAAATACGTTTGCTGGCCATCTAGCATCATGTGACAGTGGTATCCAGTGTGATCCCAATTCAGGATGGGAATGATACAAGTCACGGTGCTGACCATGAGACCTAGATCCAGCCTAGGTTCCACGCTGACATGCAGACTGCTGGGTCCTGCTGCTCGAACTCTGGAGCAAACATCATGATGAACACCTTTCTGCCAATGGACAAGGCACAAGACATCATCAGCATATGTGGCATCAAATCAGGGAGGGGGAACAAACATAATCAAGCCTAGAGAGAGTCATGTAAGCACCACCTCATGTTTCTTGTCATAAATGTTGTAACTTCAAAACCACGGGATAAAGTTTTTATGGGTGGTGTGCAAGTGATGGGAGATGGCAAACAGGGAGAGTGTGAATGCAGCGCTCACTTCTGACAAGGGAACCTCACATTTCCTTGTATCATGGGCATCCACAGATGTTGCTGAGCCCAGTCTGACAACTAGCGTGACAGCGCTCACAGCCCCTGTCGATGCCCAGCAGTCCCTCAAGGGTCTGCTCGAGGAATCCAATCATTTGCTTGGCAACTGAAGTTCCATTCTGAAGACTCACAGAGGTGATGGCAAAGGACGTGCTAAGTCCAGGTGTAACAGGTACAGCTTAAACCCTTCTGGAGTTCTTGAAAAGCCAGAGGCGAGGCTGTACATAAGGACTGAGTGGATGATTCTGGCCATGGCAGGAAATGCCAACACCTGCACACAGAGTAGAGCTCCTAAGGCCCAGGATGGCTTCTTATGCTTCTGTGTCCTCTATCTGTGCTTGCCAGGTAGGCACGGTGCCACTGAGCTATGCTCCTGGTCCAGCTGGGGATACTGACAATACATTTATCTGCCTAGTGGTTTTATTCATAAAGCAACTAAGCGCCAGGTGCCTTCTAAGTTCAGGGCGGAGCTAGGTGCTGTGCAAAATTATTTTAAAAAGAGATTTGCCAAGAGTCCTGTCCTTTCTCAGCTTGCCTTGAACAGGCCAGATTCTACTTTGTGGCAAGGAAAACTCAGCTTGCCATAAGGGTGCCTGGAAAGAGCCTTCTTTGTACACCTCACTCTTCCTGAGCACGGGCTCTGGAGTTTGCAGTCCTTAGACTTGTGTGAGAGGACAGCACCTACTCAGAAGCAGACTGGGGATTTGGAGAAGAAATCTGTGTGGCGTTTACGTCTTCCAAAAGCACCTTTAGAAGCCTGATTTATTGCTGACACCACCTTGTCCCTGATGAGGTCCCGGGCTTGGGGCTTTGAATATATGTGCTCCGTCATTCGGTACCTACTGGACCATAAGTATGGTACCTTAGGCCTTGATTATGCCACTTCCTGCGCACACTGTCATCTGACAGTCAGGGGCTGAGCGCTTTAGTCACCAATAACTGGGAATAGCAGCTCCACTGCCACCTTGCTGCTGTTTAATTCAAATACAGGTCTGTTTGACTCCCACAGGCAGTTTTTAACCATTAAATTATGCTAATCTTGAGTTTCAGAGATTCTAATATTTTATCTCTGGGTTTCAGATAATTCTTTCAAACTTCCCATCAAGTATTCTAACTGGACCAAGACTTTTCTTTTACAGTTGAGTCTTAAGGGACCACAATAAATAAAGCAAAAATTCCACTGGAATAAAACAGACTCATTGCACAGAGAAAAAAATCAGCTGTAACCACTTTAGATGAAATTTCATGGCCTAGTTTATGGTAGTGGACCAAACAGCGTGTTACCCTTTGTCTATCCACTTTCCATTGTACAATTCTCAAGAGCTACACTAAAGAGCAGTGTGCTGCCTTGCCTGGATGTGATCACAGGGAGAGAGCAGTGGGTTCCGCTTCCTCCAGTGGGCAGAGTTGGCTGCTTCTGTCCAGCACAATTCTGAAACCTCACAGAGCTCTGCTGATCCATGAGGAGAGTCCCTCTTACAAAACAAACAGAAGAGACAGCTACTGAGAACTTGCTTCCATAAGCTGGGTGGAGAACAGGAACTTCACACTGGCTCCAAGCCACACCAGAGGGGAGGAGGTCTCATCCCCAGAACAGTCTGCTCTCTCTTGGACTGGTTGTCTTTAAGGAAGAGATAAAGTAACTTTTCTTCAAAATTTTCACCCATAATCACAAAGAGCAGAGGGAGGACATGGCACCGCAGCAACTTCCACTGGAGTGTTCTGAGACAAAACAGCTTCTACTTCTTTTACTTTGAAATAAGTAAGAATTTGAAAGGTGGGCATACATTGCACTATCTGCTGAATATGAACACTTTTTTGGGGGGGGAATTCATATATTCTCCCCAAAGTAGCACTGTGAAGCCTTGAGGAGACAACAGTTAATCTGGGTGGGTTTAGAAGCAAGCTTGGCCAAGTCCTGCCAGGCAGTCGCCAAGCATCCAGCTTGATGCTAGCTGCTTTCTGGAAAGGAAGTGCACAGGCTGGACTGTGGGAAGCCTCGGAAAGTCATGCCAGGTCCTCAGCTCCAGGTCACGTCTGCTCAAGACCACCTTAGAAGATGGAGGAGCATGGGCCACAAGGGCCAGACCACATGGCAAAGCTCATGAAATAAGACCAGTGTCCTGAACACATCCTTAAGGAGATTGTGTATAAATATAGCATGTGAAACATTTGTGCATTGTCTGTAAGTCAAGTGGAAAATAAAGAATAAAACCAATCTATAAACATCACTCCTTAAAATGCCAACAAAAAATAGTAGTTGCTTATGATGCTAAAAACAAACCTTCAGAGGTCTATGCCCCCGTGTCACAATAAAAAGTAAAAACAACTTAGCTATAGAAAATATCACCAAAATATCAGGATGAGGAATCATCAGACAGTTCACATTTAATGCCAGAGCTTGTCAAAAGGAATTTCCCAGGCCAGAGGATGGAACATTCTCAAAGGACAGGATAAGATGGCCGGTTCAACCTTCTATCCACAGTGCTCTCTCGATTTGGTTGCTTCAGAAAGATTAGCTGGGGAACAAAACCGGAAACGCAAACAGAAAACTAGACTGATGGAGGGTGAGGTCGCTTAGAGCAGGTGACAAATGCAGTTTGGTGGGCAAGAAAATGCGGTGACACTGGGCCACTGACAGTAGTTTATCCCAACTTCATGAGAAACAGTGAGCATGTTATATACACTCCTTAATTCTTGCATAGTAGGTGATGGTCCCCAGTTTTAGAAAAAGGAATCAATACTCTGAGAGGTTAGACAACCTACTTGTACATCAGAGGTGCGACGAACGTTCCAGAATTTCAGGAGATGGTGTCTGTGAAAGCACGGCCTGTACCAGTATCCAGACACGTGAGGACCGCTGGCTTATGCGTCTGCTTTCACTGGAACTAGTGGCTCTGTGCATCTAAAACTCTAAGCCATGATTGTCTGTCCACTCTTGGAGCGCATTTTACAAACTTAGCAACAAACTCGCACATTCTACTTTACTAACCTGGAAAACTGATATGAATTTAATACACTCTTAGAGTCCCACTGTTTTGTTTTAGATAATTTAAAGTATGAAACTCCTTTAAGGGTAGAGATTGCTTTTTAAAAAAAATGTTTTAAAGAGAATACAAAATAATATTAAAAAAGAAAAATTACAAATGATACAGAATTTCACTAAACAACATAATATAAATTTGAAAATAATATAAATCTGTTGTACCAGTGTTGTCTTCAAATTAGTTTTTCTGATTACCAGATATATGCATGAAAAATTGGAAAAAGAGAGAAAAAAAAGTTGCAAGAAATTAGGAAGAGAAAAAGGAAAGAAAAATGAAAAAAAGACAAAAAAATAATTAAGCATTAACTGCTCCTTTCCATAGGCCAGCAGAAATCCACAGTACCGAATACCAAAACCATCATGCTTACATACGTAGATGAGACTGCTTTTTAAAAGCAATTAGCCAAGGGCTGTGGTCCAAAATGTTGGCAGAAACACGTATCTAGGAAGGGTCTTAAGAGATACGAGGATCCTGGAGTTTTGCCCCCTCAGAAGGAACAGAAACCACAAGGAAGGCCCTGCTTCCCACTTCCTGCTGAGAGAGAATCTGGTTGATAAACCAAGCCCACCTGGGAGTTTATGCAGGGAGCCAGCTCTTTTGGGAATTCAGGGCCCATGAAGGTGCTGGCCAGGTCCTGGACTTCTGGGGGACTCTGCCGTGCCATGAGGTCTATTCGTGCTTCCTCTTGAGTTCTCGAGGCTGCCCACTCTATAGGCCCTCAAGTCCTCAGCTTGGCTGCTACAGGCCCTAATGCAGCAGCTAGAGTCCCACCCTAAACTTACCATTTTCTGGCTGGTCCTTAATGTCAGCATCACTTGGCTGGCTGGGACTTTCAGACTGACTTGAATCTGAAAAACATAAAAATACAGCCAACAATTATAGGGTCTGTGAGTGAAAGTGGATCAGTGGTGCTAGCTTGTTCCAAAGGTTTGACCTACAAACTGAGGAAGACATTAGAAAGAGGGTGGGCGAGTGACATGGGCTATGCCTAGGCCCTTTAGCTCTGCTCACACCTCAAGCAGCTTTTGCCTCGGGTCAGACTGGAACTGGAAGCTCTTCAGAGCCCACTCTTTTCTAGAGAGACCATTTCCAAACTGTTCCTCTCCATTATTTACACACTGGAGCCCAGTAAAGACCTCATCCTTCATTACACACATCTGAAGCTTGATTCAGAACATAGTTGAGTGTTAAGACACATTCTGAAGCTAGTGTCTAAGAGCAACCCGAACAGCAGCCACACCATTAGCTGCATACCCCATGCAGCCCCAAGGCTGGGACCCACACATGTGCTTGTGGAGCTGTGGAGCACGAATAGGACAAAGCCTTCCGGGTCATGGACCGCGGCCTGCCTGACACACTTGGGAGAGCCAAAGAGGGTTTATCAGCAAAGACACATTCTTGCGCACCTTTGTAGAATCAAATTTACTTTTATTAAAAATATAAGTAGACCTTTGAACTAGAAATAAAAAAAATAAATTCAACTAAAGCAATTTCTAAATAGGGTCATTTAATATAAAGTAACACTTGATTTTAAAATTAGATAACATTAAATTGAAATAATTTCATAGAATTAGAAATTAGTACAGTTGTGATATATTTTGGGGAGAGAAGAGGAAAATCAGATACATTGTCTCAAAAGGAAAAATTTGTATTTTCTGAGTCCTCACAGTTTAGAATACTACTTAACAGCAAACAAACAAATCTAAAGTATTTAAAACAAAACCAAAGCACCTCCACATCTGTGGGAAGATGGGTCCTAACTTTCCTTCAACTTTGCATAGTTAAAACAAGCTGAGTGAGCTCTGACCACTCTTCAGCAAAAGCTCGGGCAGGGTGGAGAGTCTGTGGCCCCGAGGGAGAGTGAGGTGGCAACCCTCCTCCGCAAGGGGGACAGCGAGATGAGAAACAGAGTGACCAGAGACCCCAAGTCTAAGTGTGGGCTACTACTCAAAAGAGCTCTGTTTTCAAACAAATGAAGATTTGCTTAAATCATAAGAAAGCGCTATAACGAACACATCTATTTTGAATTTTTCAATAATCAACCTGGTGACTGTACCTAAACAAAAACTCTGTTATTCAAAAGCTCAAGGAACAACGGAGGTAAAAAGATAAATTCTTACTTCAGTTTGGTAAAGTGACCACTTTTATTAGCTTGGGGCAATTGCTTTGGTAAAGACAAAAATCATGACATGATAAAAACCTTCACAGGTCCTTCAGAATAAACTGCAAAATTAAATACAAAATCCATACTAAAATTTGGAGTTATAAACAAATTTATATTGGGATTATAGCTGAAATTGTAGCTAATGCATATTAACATTACATTCAGAACAATTTTAAAAAGGTAGCATAATAACTTTTTCTAAGGAAAGATTCTATAATTTTGCCTTTAGAAATTACAAATTAAATATTTCAGGAACAGTCCAGTATGCATCAAAGGACACAGACCTCTGTTATCTCTGTTCTGGACAAATTAAGCCATTAATATGTATACATAAAACTAAAGCAAAATTTCTAATGTTTGTACTAGAAGAAGTTAAAATTCTTCTTGACCATATTCTTAAACAAATACATAAAATTTTGCTAAATCCATTTTCTTCATAATTCTAGCAAATAGAATTCTCTATGGGATAGCTCTCCTGGTCTTCTACTCCTAGGTGAAATACCTAATCACTTCTCCATGAACAAAGAGAAAATACTTTTTCCTCTCAATTAATTTAGATGTAAAAAAGCCAATATTTATGTATTTTGGCAGGAAGGTGTGAAGAGAGACCCCGGAAGCGGCTTCTCTGGTCGGCTCACCTCTCATCTGCACTGGGCTGCCCTCACTGTACTGGAAGTGACAGGAGGCGGGAACAGGGACACAGCGCGAGCACCAGCTCTGGTCGAAATTGGCTTACAACTCCTGGACACAGGAAAAGAAGTGAGCCAGAGCAGAGGACACTGTGCAAGGAGACAGCCAGGGCGGCCTGCAGGGCCTGCTTGGGGAGGGTGTGCCACAGGGTCAGAGAGAAGCCGGCCGGCTGACCCAGGAGAGCATTTCCCAGAGCCAACAGGCAGAGGCAGGAGACACGACATCCACCCATGAGACACTTGTGGAAATACCCATCCCGCGCTCAGGCACAGGTGATGCCAGAGATCTGTGGGAGATGCAAGTGACCGCAGCACTGGCCTTCTACACCAGGGCGCTACTGCGCTGTCTTTTCTAATTGCCCTGCTTGCTGCAGCACTATGCTGCCAGGCTGGGCACAGGATGCAGAGAGGAAGAAGCTAGCACTTCATATTAGCCTCGACCCATACGTGACCAACGCCATGAAAGAGCTGTCCCCTAAGCATATGCATCAAAACATTAACAAGACAGTGAACAATGAATTTATTTTCCTGTTTTACATCTTTGGTAGACACCTGTCTGAATCCACAGTCATTTTTATCTTCTAATTTGGACAATTATTGTGTGGCTGGTTCCTTTGCACCAAATGAAATAAATACAGGCCTCAGAAAAACCCAACTGCATCAAAGTGGGTGTTCCTCTTGCAGCTAGCCCCCCTACCCCCAGGACACTACATTTCTCTGGTTCACTGCCTGATTTGTATTTTAAAGTGAAGAAAACTATTTAAAGTGTGTTTAGACAACAGAGTTGGAAATGCCATCAGGAAGGGGTGCATTAGAGTCATCAATTTTTCCCTCCCAGGGATTTGCTTTCTGTTTAAGGATCTGTGGATTCAACCTAACCTTGAGACGCAGTGTTTCTTTTGGTTTTAAAAAATTTATGAGCAGAAATTTAAACCTAAAATAGGCAGGGTTTGCATACAGGAGGCTGAGTTAAGAACTCTTAATTGAACTGGTAGCCATCCATCTATGCATTTTTATGGCACCCACAGTTATACTGCTGGAGTACTCTAACACAGATAGTCTACCACTGACATAATCACTAGGGAAAAGAATAAAAGAAATCCCAGCATCTACATGTTCAGTGTCCACCTGCACAAGCTCATTTCATACCAGGGTAGAAACCTAGCCCTGAGCAGTGTACTTGCTTCTGTCTCAGGCCCCAGCTCCAACATGCTCTCTTCAGAACAAACCTTGAAAAGCAGTTTTGGGTTAGGCGCTGAATGACAACATGCTAACATGACCAAGACTGATCAGGCAAAGATGGAAGTTCTACTTCCTGGTGCTGGGTTCTCTTAGCAAGAGGTGAAGATGGGGTGTGGTAGGTCTTGCCTGTGCCGGGCCAGGACTAAGCTCCTTCCAGTTTCTCCCACACCACTGAGAAAAGCTTAGCTCCCAAAGAGCTCCTTCCACCTCTCCTTGTGTCCCCATGCCCTATGACAGAGTGGCTGGCCAGCCTCACAGCCTAGCCGTTGGACTGCAGAGAGAACTCTCCAAGGAAGCACAGCTTCCAACCCCAGCCAGCACCACTGCCCTGGAGTCACAGAGCACATCCTCTGTTCACAGCAACCAGCAGAGCAGCACTTAGGAATCTGCCACTATGTGGTCTTTATCTGTGCATGCCCCCTTGTGGGGGCTAGCAAGGGAAGGTGTAGGGCATGCCTTGGGTCTGGTGTGGCTGGGCCAGGCCACAGGGGTCAGGAGCTGCAGGAGTCAGCTCCTAGGGACACACAGAGGCCTCTAGAAATGTGTGCAGGGTGAAGACATGGATGGCAGGAGTGCTCCACATACTCCATCAATCCACAGGTTAGCAAAGGTTGCTTCTGAGAGGCCAGGCAGAACTCTTAATGGACTCTGTAAACAGATCAAAGAAGGGGGAGCAGACAGGGTGTAGAGACACACAAGTGCCATCCTGCTCAAACCACAGACACCAACAGGGATCCACAGATTCTGAGAGCACAAGCGCTAGCCCTCCAGGGAAATAATTTAGCCCTGTTGCAGCCTCCTCTGTGCAGTGACCTAGCTAAAGATGACAGCTGGAAAAGTCTAGAATTCATGTCCAGTGGGTAAAAGGCAATGCAAAGAAGCCAAGAGGCTCCCACACACAAAGATGAACAGTGAAAATTCTACCCAAAAGAGGCAAGTTATTTGTGGTGTAAAAAACGGAAGAGCACTGAGAGGAGTAGGTATGTCCCTGCAAAGAAGCGAAGAGTTAGGAAAATTCTTAAGGTAAAAGGAAATGAGGCATAGGGGGATTGCATTCTGACTGTAATAAACACTTACGTCCTGCAGCTGTAGCCTTTAGAGACACTCAAAATTTAGATATGGGAAATGTATGCTTTGGGAAGACGAGTATCTTGCAATAAAACCAGGCCAGAGAGTTCATTTTTCTATGTCCATGAAGTGAAATAATAATAAAAAATTCTATTTCTCATTGCTAGAATAAGTACTAAAGCTACCCTATTTTGAATGTTTATTACAGTAACGGAATCTAGAAAATCAAAAGGGTAGAATAGTCATAATATGCTTATTACTGTAGTTCAATGTTTAATAATGTCTATTTTTTCCTGTATGACCATGGCCTTAGCACTGAAGCAAGAAGGAATAAATACCTGTGAATGTAATGTCAGTGTACAGGTATCCATATGTATGGGTGACTTGTGGCTTAAGTATAGACACTGATGAACACAACATCACTAGCTAAATATAACATTATCCATCACAGTTTGGCAGAGAACAGACAGAAATATGTAACACCATTACTAAGTTTTGGGCTTGCTGAAAATACACAATTATTATTAGCATCTCAGAGAATGGGTAGAATACTATTTGTGCAGTGAATGACCAAACTAGAATTTCAGATCAATTAATGTGCATAAGTGGCTCACCCTTATCACACACCAACCTAGTTCTTAAGACATACATTTGGAGGTGAATCACACCATGGAAGTTTTTTGAAGTTTTTAAAATGGAAACACTCCATGGCTCTTCAGATAGAAATCTTATCTTTTATGTAAAATAAAACCTTTGATCTCTGCAGTGTTCCCTGCAAGCTGGAGCTGTGCATTTTCATGGCCACAGCAGTATGAATGCTGTCAGAGTGAGTCCTCCTTACTCGAGGGGCAGGGAAGTGCAGCCCAGGGAAGCCCTATCCCCAGATGCTTAGCTGGTCTGTGACTCAGGATTCAACAGAGTGGGGAGGCTGTGTCCCTGCAGCTGCCTCTTGGAAAGGGTCCACAGCCCGCCTGAGGGGCTGCTCAGGGTGGCATTTCCGGCCTATTTAAGACTGTTATGTAATCTAAGCTACCAGCATTCTCTTCCACAAGCCATCCTTTCGGAATGCCTTCTTAAACAAGAAATTTGCAAAATATTAAACTTGCAAGGATGCTTTTTTTTTTTTTTTTTTTTTTTTTTTTTTTTTTTTTTTTTTTTTTTTTTTTGGCATGCATGCGCACTGGCATTCAAGGCCCATCTGTCTGGTTGGGACTGTGTAAGAGCTAAGGCTGCTGGGCTGAGGCGTGACTCAACCATCTAACCACCTCCTCATCAATGTGTTATTTTCTATGTGCACATGGAATTTGCAGGATGATACACAGTATAACACGCTGGAAAAAGATTAAATGGTGTAACTATTGTAAGATGACAGTTGGGGGACCTCAGTTTTTAAAAATCATAAATCCAGTCACTGTGAAAGCAGTGACTCAATCACTAAGCCTTCGGTCTTTGCATGAGGATGATTTCAAGAAGCAACAAGCTTCCTCAGTGAGGTTGGAAATGAGGTCCAAGCTGGCGATGTGATGAACACACAGTACATGAACACAATGCTTCGAGTACGTGTAAGACTACACATATCGTTCTGAGGCTCCGTGACTAAACATTTCAGGAAATCATTTTGAAGTTGTTTTTTCCCAAGAAGAGCCTTTTGGACATCTGACAGTAAGCTGTTGATTACTTTAGAACTCAAGTTACTTACTCCTGTGCAAAGATCCACAGGAATGGAATGAATGCTCCGGCTGTAAGAAGACCACATGTCAGATGTGCTCAAGTCCTCCTGTCAGTCATTCTTTTCACAATCAAAATTAATGCAAAGATAAATTGATGCTAACACTATGTTCTTGGGTTATTTTAAATATGCTTGAAGATTACTTATGTAGTCATTTACAACTTAAAGTAGAAAATGTTCCTATATACTTCATGTTATAAATACAGCAAATGAAAGAGACGCCTACAGAATCACATGCCCTGTGCAAGGCTCTTATATCTGGAGGTCTATGCTTCATTAAAAGAATAAAGAGGGTGTCCTGCTGTTGAAGGTTAAAATGGGAGTTCTACCCTTCTTGCATTTGCATGTAGTGTGAAATGTAAAGCCACGGAGCCCTGAAATACCCAGCCACATTGCACTAGACCTCAGTGCCCTCATCTGTGAAATTAGGGCACTACTGGCCATTCTGACCTAAGAGCGTTCCATCCATCAAAGAAATAATGAAAGAAAACTTGGTTTTGACATTCATAAACTGCCAAATAAAATAAAATAAATTTATTACTGTTGTACAAGTCATCTAAGCTAGTTTTTTGTTTCTCTTTAAAAATCAACCTCAACCCACACATGATATGATTATGATATAAAAATTAGCATCCAAACCTGGCTTAAAGGGAAAGGTTCTTAATTCCCATATACAGGGAAAGAGATTATCTCTGATAATGGAAATGTAAATCTCAGCTTGGGTGTGTTTATTTCAGTCAGACACTTGTGTGTTAAATCAGATCAGGCAACACTTTGTCTCAGCCAGGAAGTAGTCAGTCTCTATAACAAGATGTATGCAAATGAATTTCCCAGGAGTCTCTGCACCAATGGTACTAGGGAGAAAAATTCCCCATTACCTCACCAGCAAGAAGCTACCTCCGAGGGCTAGAGCAGAGCAGTGTGAGCTGCAGCATGCGAGGTTCCAGGGGGCCAGGCTGGGCATGTCTGCTCGGAATGAAGAGCAGCCTGGGTGCCTTGCATGCATTTATCAGACACCCCCAGCTATACGGTGCAGCGCAGGACCTGGAGAACAATGACCGCAACCCAGGCAACAAACTGGCAAATCCCCGAGTTCTGGCCTCACCAAGAACCTCCACCACATGAGCTCCCACAAAACCTCAGAAAAATACCTCAGCTCCAATTTTTGTCCACTTTTTAAAAGAATCTTTTCTATGTTCATTAGATTCCCTACTGGCACAACAGGCTCCTGTCACAGAGAACTTCAGCACCATGGTGCACAGATAAGTAAGATCCTCCTCAACAACAGTCTGCCAAATTGTTAAAAACAGGTGCTTTTAAAGGAGAATGACAGAGAAAATTTATCCCTTACTTTGAGATGTAAGTATTTATGCCAGTATCTTTTTGTTTTTTAATCTTAATGCAATAGACTCTTTAAAAAAAAACTTACATAAAAAGTTGAGGACTATTTTTTTTTTTTTTCTCTTGTTAGTTTTCAGGGTTTGAAAATGTTACTGGAGAAACAGAAGGGTTTAGCTTGTCTTCCTAGACAAAATAAACACTTTAGGACTCTGCTTGTTTGTATGCTCCTCAGTGGAGCTGTATGCATCAGCAGCTAAAAACAAAGAAACTTTTTAGTTGCCCAGACAAACCCGAAGCTTCCCCCAGCACAGGAGGGGGGGGTGGCCAGGCCTGACAGACCATTCAGTGCTCAGATGCGCCAGGGTCCCCATGCTAATTAAATATGCATTGGTGCGGTTTTGATCGATGCATACCATGGATCAGATGACGCACCTGCAAAATCTTGTGCTCAGAGCTCTTGGGAAAGGGGAAAATACAGTCTTGTCTCTTTATCTTTGTTTTCAAAGGCTCTCAATTTCTGTGCTTAGATATCTAATTTAATTCTCTCACCCCTCAGCAAACTGGATTAGGGAAGTCAATACTGCCTTTGTATATCGACAGGAAAACACAGCTGTCCTTTCATTCAATTTAGCTATGACCTTTAGACAAAGATAATGACAACTGTCTCAAGGTAAGGTGAGGAAGACCCCAGCGCCATGACACCCTAGGCAGCCGGGTGTGGAGGCCCCAGGGCAAGTGTCAAAGCAGTAAGTGGTCAGAGACTAGTGAAATGCCTGGGCCCTCAGCAGGTCCTGTCTAGCTATCCACAGCTGGATAGAGGGGACAGCTCTAGCACCAAGGAGCAGCCAGCAGCTCCAAGGCTAGGGACATCAGGAAGGTCACTACTGTTGTTGCTGTTTCCCTCTCTGAAGCAGCTGAGAAACCAGAACTTCCACCCTGGAAGAGATAGAGCCAGGTCTGGATAGGCTGGGGAGTTGCAGGGTGGCCAAGCTCACACACTGCTGATGAGCAGAGCAGAAGGGACCCTTCTGCCAGTGCCTCTCGGCAGTCTGTTCTGTCCACCTATTCTACCCCTTCATTCCTGCTCCTCCACTGTCCATCCACTCAGCAGCCACTGTGCATCTTCCTGGCCTATGGTACAGCATGAAGGAAAGCACATTCCTGCCCTCAAGGAACTTTCAGTCATCAGGACACAGGCTGCAAAGCCCAGGGTCCACAACGTCCCTGCCATGAGACCATCTCCTGGGGAGACCTAGGAAAGGTGCCAATTGCGCATACCCTTGCAACTCCTCTGAGTCACCTTGCAACTTCACTGCTCATGAGTCAGTGTGCTCAGCACACTTGAGAAGAGTGCGGGATCCAGCCTTCTGCCAGCAGTGGTGATCAGCACTGGCTTTTCTAGTGAGCTCGAGATGTCCACATGTGGACACTGCAATGTCCTTGCAGTCGGCACTATTGGAAATGGTGAGCTACATATCAGATCAGTTTCCACATCAGCAAGAACCATGGAACAGTCTCACAGTGCCATGAGCACGCAGGCCCAACCGTACAGGCTTGGCAACCCTTCGCCTTCTCAGGCCCACACAACCTTCTGAACCTGGCTCTTCAGACAAGTGCTGCCTGGCACAATCAGAAGCTCTTGTAAACCTCCAACTGCACCCTTTGTGGAAGCAGCCTTCGTAAAGCAAGAAGCAGGTTAAAGCATCGCAATGCTTACTTTATCTCGTCTCATTTTTACTGGCACATAGCACAGTGTCTAGAACACGTAGATGTTAACATACATTTATTATATAGACTTGGAATCAGAGGGTGAAGAGTTGCTTTCAGGGCCATGAGCCAGCTCAGGGCCTGGCCTTGGAAATAGCCACAGGTATTCAAGGACCTTTTTGGTTTGGAGAGGGCTGTTTCCTGGGTGAGGACAGAGCTCTGGGAGTCAGCTGTCCTGCTTTAGGGTCCTGAAAGAACTAGGAACTTCATTTAGATGGCAGCTCAGGACAGGGCTCTTCTCCACTCTGCTGCCCTCACCCCATGGCCAGCCCACAATGGACTCTGACCCAGGGCTTCCTTGAGCTTGGCAAGTGCTCTACACAGAAACACACCCCTGACCCACACAGGACTTCAACTTTTTTTTCAGGTCTAATTTCTCAAAGCTTTAAAAGAATGTGCTTTCAATTTCTACACTGACAATAGCTTTTCTCTAATGATTTGGTTTTAGAAGCTGTAACACATGAGCAAGAACACAGAGAACCATTCATTCAGTTGTTCCAAACATGGTCTCAGGCACTGTGTGTCGCCATAGCAAAGTATAGGTGAATCTGAATCTTTTGAAATTCATGCAAGAATTTTTTAAGGGGAAATGGTCATGTGTATTTTGCATCTATTTCCTTAGGACAGATAAAATGATCTATACGAGTCACTCCACTTTGCAGAATTTCTGTTTGTATTCTATCATGGCTTTCCTCCTGACATATGCAGTGCTAAGCTATTTTAAATTAATTACAGCACAGTATTTTAGATTTCTTCACATGTTGCTAATCTTGAGCACTGTGGATGTTTAAACTGAGCCTGGAAGCATCAGGTTCTGTGTCCCCTCGCGGAGCACTTGAGCTCACCGAAAGATTGGTCTGGGATTCTCCTGTGAACTTTAATCTACAATCAAAGCTGCACTGGATTAGAAAATTTCAAAAACATGTGAGCTGAAGCAAATGATAAAACAAAATATCACAAGAGTTAAAAAGACAAACTCAGGCAACTAAGGCATGCAGATCTGCTGGTGAGCTACACAGCAAGGGGTCTTGCAGAAGCCCACCCCAGCCCCAGGCCCTCAGGGGTCCCACCCTGGAGAGTAGCCCTCACAGTTCCAGCTTCTGAGTCCAGGCTCACATTTTAGGCTGAACTCTCCCTTTTTTTCCTGTGCCTATGTTGGGTGAGAGATAAAAGTATTTTCCATTCCAGTAACTCAGTATGGATGAGTAATTTGCTCAGTAATAATCCTGAAATTAAATTGTCTTCCATACAATGCCATGTAATAGTTGGTGCAGGATTAGCCAAATGAACTATCGTCAGAATGTGCTTTTAGAAAGCTGCTTCTTTTTTTTTTTAACACCTGGATTTATTTTACTAGAAAATCATGCTTCCCAGGAAGTCTTTCTCTATTCCAAGTACACTTTCAACATCGATTCTCAGCACAGGAGCACGGAAACTTAGAGTTCTTTCTGATTCCTTTCAAACATCAGCAAGGACCCCATGCTCAGAGCACTGATCAACCCTCTCTGGGCACAGGTGTGGCTGTCAGCCCATGGACTACCATCACCTACTGCGCACAGGGTGTGGGAAAACCAGCTCAGCCCTGAAACCACTCTTTGTGTCCCCAGGAAACTGCCATTTATTAGCATGTGGCACTTGCTTTCCAGAGCAGTGACTGCCTACTTCTGCCCGAGTGTCTTTGCCTCGGTGCCCTCTTTGGGGTCAGCAGGAAGAAGAGCTCCACCAGAACCCCTCAGCTGGTGGCAACTGCAGGCTGTGTGTGGGTGGCAGGACTCAAGGGCCCACATGTTCTAAGCTAGTCTGGTGGGAGGTGACAGCACTGAGGGGTACCTGGGGATGCTGGTATTGTTTGTGTGACCTGCTGGAAACTGGCCCTGCCCAGCCTCCCTATGGCATTCTGTCCAGTCTCACCTCTGGCCCTCCCAGAGATCATGGTGGGATGCAGACAGGTGGCCTCACCAGAGCCGTGCCATGCTGTAGGGACTTTTGGCCTTCAAATCCTCCAAGATCTCTTTCTTTTGTAAGTTTCCTGCTTCTGGTATTTTGTTATAGTCATAGAAAATGGACAAGTACAGTACTATGAAACATTACTTTCTTCTTTCTTTGCCCAAATGGTTTTCATTTGTTTACACTTTCCAGCTTCACTTTATACTTTCCCAGCTCACCTACTGATTTCATGGTTTCCTTTTCTTCTCAAAAAGAAGGGCTGAAATCAGTAGGTGAGCTGGGAAAGTATAAAGTGAAGCTGGAAAGTGTAAGGGAGAGTACAACCAGTCTTTATCATACAAAGCAGTCTGTTCTCCACACCAACAGAAGCACCCATCTTCTAAAGTATCCTTGAAGTGGTCATGTTCTGCTCCAACACCCACACTGACCCAACTTCTGAGCAGCAGATTTTTAAAAAGCCTATTTGTAAGACCTCTCACTAAAAACATCCTGTAAAAAGAAAATCTTAAATTAATAGAAAGAGTTGTGTCTCATCATTAGTAGATATGGTAACAAAGTATTCAAACTGCATATACTGACATCATAATGAACAGAAGTGCCATTCTAAGGAAACTTGTTGAGAAAAGCTGGTATTTACATTGAAATTGAGAGGCAAACAAAGCAACAACAAAGAAGACTGTACCCATGATTTTTCCTACCCCAGTGAAAACATCCTATTGTGTGCTCACAAGGCTCAACTTCTGAATTTTCACAGGAGACAACCAGTCCCAAGAGGCCAGAAGAGGAAATTCATGAGACAGCAAATGTTACTCAACATTTTCCAGTGGCCACGAGGTGTCACACAGACCAGCTGATACAACTGCATTTACATCTATGCTTCTATTTCTGTTTTAAAATTTAAAAGATCAGAAATTTGAATCTGGAAGGGCAAAATTTCTTGCAGGCTTAGAAAGCATACACAAAGCCTGGCAGCAAAGACACTGTTCACTGCAGCCGTCCGCTTTCTGGCGCACACGAGCAACTTCCCTAGCAGCAACATTTTCTTACATCAGAGAGCCTACTAATTACTTTTGTTGTAATAAGAAAAATAACCTTTGCTCGAGAGGCAGGTTGCCAACACACTTGTCCTGGCTACTGGCTGCACAGGATGCCTGACCTCAGGACTTAATGCTCCCTACTAAGCCTGGGTGAAGGTTTGCCTAGGAGTCGGAAGAGAGCAGGGCTGGCCAGGATTGGGCCTAAGGTCTTGAGAGAACATCAGTTCTGAACCAGGAAGCCTGGAGTCCTTAGTCAAGGCTGGAACTCCAGGTCACTGTATCTTCCTTGCCTTACAGCCTCTAAACTAAATTGGCTCTACATTTTCCCTAAAATTCCCTAGTCTTTGAGTCTAAATCATTTTTTCCCTGCAAGTTGCATTTTCCAAAGAATCAATGATTGCAAAAAAATAAATGGAACTCCAGATGTCACAGATAAGCCAGAAATAACTCTGACTGCCCTGTTCTTGATCTATTGATTGAGATACTATACAGGTCAGTGCAAGTAAGGAAATGGAAACTGGACTAAAATTCTTTGCTAATCCTCTCTAAGTAATCACCTAGCACATCACACATCACTCCATGAGGAAAACCAACCAGCACTGTGTTGCCTGGGTAAGAGCAATGCTGTAATCAATGCTTCACCCTTTGTGTCCACAGTGAGAAGGGATCTGTGCTTCACTCTTGGCCTGTGGAGGATTTTCAAATTGGATTTTGGTTTGACTATAGAGCAAAGTTACAAACACCAAGCAAACATTTTTTGAACTTTGCTATTCCCATCTGGAGAGCTCATGCTTGGAGCCATGCACACTGACGTACACCTGAACTGAATGTGCAGGCTGCTGCATCTGTCAGATGCTGGAGCAAACATAGGCCAACGAGCCCAGCACTGACCTGGCTTTACCCAGTCCTACTGGCACTCTTCCTAGCCACAGAGAGCCCCACACTCTTCTGTCACTCAAACCTTGCACAGATCCCTGCAACTTCACAGGGTCTGGGAAGACCGGGAAGCCAGAGTGCCTCTCTTGCCCTCTGCACTCAGAGGCAAGAGCTCAGAGCTCATGGTTGCCCTTCTTTGGGAAACCAAAGCCTTTCCAGCCCCTACCCCCCAAAGATGCCTCACAGAGTCCACATGTGAGGGACAGAGAGGAGGGTCAGCTGGGCACCATTTCAAAGCAAGCTCTCTTCTAGAGATGGCTCACAGACTTCCTATCTCTTGGCAGAAACAAAGTTGGGCTGCAAAAACAACAGATTTTTCAAGGAAGGCTGAAATTCCTGAAATGGCTACACATGAGGGATGACTTCCTCCTCTCAGCCATGGAGAGCTCTCATCTAATAATGTCTGGAAAGGGAATGCGAGAAACCTAAACCAGCAACAACCCAAGTGGAAAAGGAAGGCAGTGACTCAACCTGCAAGAGAATTCTGGCCACTCTTGCCAATTCGTTAGGGGAAGAGTCTAAAACCATATATTCTAAACCCAGGCATGGTGGCACAGGACTATAACTACAGGACTCAGAAGGCTGAGGAAAGAGGCCCATGGTGAGTGTAAGGCCAGCCTGAACTACACAGTGAAACTATCGTGAAGGAGAAAAACCTCAAAAAAAAAAAGAATAAAAATTTTAAAGTAAAAAATTTTCTGTTTTATGGTAGAAGGAGTAAAGTGAGGAGCCATCTGCAGGAGACACTGTGGGACAGGTATTGTCTGGGGCCACAGCTACAGTCCCAGAACAGCAAGGAAGCTGGGCTGCGACATCGCATCTGGATCATGACCAAGCTATGCTGGCATCCTGCTTGATTTGCTCTTCCATGACATATGAGCAATTCCAAATGCTCTTGAATTCTTTCCTAACTTGATCTGAAGTTGAGAATGTCATTTCCAAAACTGGCCAAAAGTTCTGAAAAGGGCTATTCCTTATGAACCTGCATTGTTTTCCATAGTATCTAGGAACAGATTGTGCATGGAATACCCACAAAGGACATGGCTTCCTACAGGAGATAACAGAATGCAGGCTGCAAAGCAGGCCGACCACAGGACGTATTTGGATGGGCCCAGAATGAAGGAACGTGCTCAGGTGCACAGTGATAAGGAAGAAGGCTCACCAAAAACCACTTCCAGGCCAGAGACGGTATCCACCTTGGCACTCACTGCTCATACACCTGGGAACATGTCTCCCTGAGCCCACTCCTTCCCTGGTCTGGTAACCAAGGGGGAAACAGCTATAGAGAGGAACTGACATTGACAAGTATAAATTAAAAGCAATCATTTGTCAATTGGCTAAACCAGGTGGACTGCAACAAAACCAACTGGTTGCTGTTTCATCAAAACCGTGAATGCAGCTCTGTCCTCAGAGAGTTTTCATTTATTTTCCAAGTGTATGAAAACAATGCATGTTTCTGAAGCTCTGCTCTGGCCAGCAGGCAGTGTGCACACAGTCACACTCCTGGCTCACACGTCATCTTTTGAGGGCTCAGGATGTGGTGAGCTGGACCCTAAGTTCACAGTCAACATTGAAGCAGAGGTGAGAAGGTTTCTTAATGGTGAGAGACAGGGACAGAAGGTGCTGGGTTCTACACACAGTAGGGCAACTCTAACTCACAACTATGGGCCAAACACTTCAAAAAGCAAGAAAACTATGAGTGCTTTCACCACAAAGAAATGCTAAGTGTTTGAGGACATGTCGTACTTGGCCTGGCTTAAATCTCACACAAGGGATGCTTGCCCTGAGACACTCCATGCCACCTCATTCGTATGTACTGTGTTTGTTTCTATCAGTTAAACATAAATTTTAAGATATTAAGGCAACTACCACAACCTTTACATTATCAAAGATGAGAATACCTCAGGAGAGACCAAAGTTTCTTTTTATAGGATAAGAAGCCCCAGGGCACCAGGATGCCTGGGATGCCAGGTGGGGTGCCAAGGAAAGACCAGCCCTTCTGCACACTGGCCACCTTCCTCCAGAAGCCTCGCATGAGGATCTACTTTGAAGATGGACCCCATCTCAGCCTTCTCCTGAGAGCCTCAGACACTGAGGTGGCATCCTCCTATGGTGCACCTGTCCCTGCAGGACCCAAACACACACGCTCCTGGGGCTGTTTCCTTTATTGCACACATCCTGGCTTCTGCCCCATTGTGAGGGTCTGGTGGATCAGATGGTTTCACACCAAAGGAGTCACTACTAGAGAAGCTTAAAGCTGCTTGCCATGCTGGAACATCGAGCCCTTGCCAAGCAGCCCCAAGCCCGACTGCTGCTGACAATGCAGCACTGTGGTCACAGGAGATGGTGGGAAACGTCAGATGCACGGTCCCAGGGTGATTGGTGGATGGTCCTGTGGTGTGTGGTGTTTTGTTTTTTGTGTGCTTTTTCTTCTCTCTTTTGAGCCTCTGACAGCGCAGAGCTCTGCAAACTTTCTGGCGACCTCCCAGAAAGACAGAAGGATGCTGAGATGGTCCTTCCCCCGGGGCTGAGGAAACACACAGCCCCAGGCTCCTTTCAATTTGGACTTTCAGATCACTGAGCCAGTGAGAAGAGGCCCTGGTTGGCATGGATGGCACAGGGTTGGGGTCACCTGCTGCTGGGGGTTCTCATGCCAGTTGTTGACATAATAAGCACCCCTCACACTTTAATTACAATTCACAGTGTGCAAACCATGCAATCTGCTTTAAGGCAGATGAGACTGTCTTATAAATCAGCACTAAAATTCTATTACTAATGTAGCAGTGAGATGTGGCAGGAGAAGGTACCATTTGTGGAGATTGGCTCTCTGCAAAGACCTGCAATGGGGAGGGGGGCTTTACTGGCATGTTCCATGGTATCGCCACTTCTTACTCTGAGCAGCAGTGCTGTTCCTAGGATGATCGGGCTTTCACCTTCTGACAAGGAGGCCACAAAAGCATAGCACAATATCCTTCATGGCAGCGTTTCTGCATTTGTTGACCACTGTATCTGTCTTCTGTGTGTATCTTGCCTAGTCGAAAGACTATTGTCCAGTTGTTAGATGACAGGGAGTGCCTGCTTCCCCATATCCTCTCCCTTCAAACCTGATAGCGCACGCAATGTTTGACGAGCATTTAACTAGAGCTATGTGGATACTGTGTCATTTCCTGGATTTTGTATTTTGCTAACTACAGACCTGGGTAAGCTATATTTTCACCTTCAAAACATGAAAGGTCATTCTAAAACAGAACCCACTTAAAATAATATGACAATTCAGGGAGCAGTTTAAAAAGTGCTAACACATAATTATGGTCCACAGTTTTCTCCAAAAACAACAGTGGAAATTAGTTCCCATCCTGTGACAGAAAACCACGATGAACTTAGGTGGGCTGACCTCTGCATGAACTGCCCGACACACTGGGAACTGCAATCTGATTTTCAGCACCACAACTGATGTCACATGGATCATGTGAAATACATTCATGCACAGTGTTTTGTGTTTACAAAGCCTAACCCAAAGACCTCAACTGACCATCAGGAACACCAGGCAATAAAGGTTGCCACCACTGGGCATGGCAACATGGCCCAATGAAGCCCAACTCCAAACTTCTGAACATAACAACACAACTAAAAAGCTAATAATGTCTACCTTCACTTTAAAAGGGTATGTATGAACTGTCAGAGAGGTCTGACTGGCCAATAACTCCTCATGACTTGCTTTTAGGTGCTAGTCAGTGGGAGGTAACAAGACTACCACCATCACAAGTTTATTTAGATAATGGTTATTTCAACACAGGAAAAGTTACATCTCCTACTGTCCTTGCAAAAATATCAATCTGTTTCTCTGTCTCCATCTCTGTCTCTGTTTCTCTCTTCTAGAGGTTGAACCCAGGGCCTTCACACTGAGCAATGTTCCAAGGCCTTTGCAGTGTTTTATTCTGAGACAAGGTGTTTATGATTTACTGCACCATCCATTCTGGGCTTACACTTAAGACCGTCCTGCCTCAGCACTCCAAAGTGCTGTGGTCACAGATGTGTGCCACCCCACCCAGCACATTTTGTCCTCTTGTCTGAGTATCTTTGGTCCTCACCTGGCTCTCTACCACCTGCACTCACCCATCTGACTTGCAGTGTGAAGCAATCCTACCCTGTGAGTGTGCCGAGCCTGAGACAGGAGGCTAGGGCAGCTCGGGCTCACCATGATCATCTGCCCTGGCTTGTGCCACTTTCTGGGAAGCCTGTTTCCGTATCTGTCAAGTATGTAGGCTCACCTGGAACTAGATGGCCAACTTGGTTTCCTCAGCTGCCTCCCTGAAACAAAACTTTGGACTGGAACCTGAGCTGCTGCCTGCAGCCCTACAGCTTGGGGGCAGCTGACATCTGTCCAGGCAGGTACCTGCTCCTGCCCAGCTAGGGACACTGACTGGCCTTCTCCCACTTAGGCCTCTGTGTTGCACATGGTCTCATTGAGCCACTAGGAAATATTTCTGCTCAGACTGCTGGGCACCTGCTCTGGCTGGCCTGGCCTCTTTAGACTCCTCCAACTGGCCCAATCTCAGAAGAGGACCCAATGCCAATACCAGGTCCTGGTCCTTCCCACAGCTCCCTTTCCAGCATACAAACCCCAGCAGTGTTCTCTAGTGAGGAAGGAAACTAGACTTGCTCTAATGGCTGTGAGGTGAGAACTCAGCAAAAGCTTTGTCCACAGCTCTTGATGCTTGCAGATGACTGGCCAACTAAATAAAGAAGAAATTTTCAAATGACATGCACACAGTTGATAGCTTCAGACACTTGTGTGTACACTCCTTGGCCAATATTTCTATGCAGACAAGACTGAACTTCAAGCATGAGAGATACTTAACAAGAAACAGGGACACAGATCCTTTGCAAGAGACAGAGGGAAGGGAGTGGAAAGGCGGAGCTGCAGAGAGAGTGGAGATGGCTCTGCACATGTACCACTGCCTCCCAGTGAACATGGTCACTGTGCACTGCCAACGTGGACAAATGAAAATGAAACCAAAGAAAAGGAACAAGTCTGTCACTGCAGTTCTGCAGCACACCTGCAATCTATTAGATAGGATTTTCAGTTTCATTTGTTCAAAACAGAGGGTGAATTTAAAGATACCTCTAAAATAACCAGACACAGAAATCCTTTGTATTTTTACAGATTTCTCTAATCTTGTGCAGCTGTCTCATCCACAATCAGTCTGACAGAAACTTGTAACTCATCTACCCGAAGTCTTTCTAAATCACCAGCTCTGTTTTATAGAAGTAAAACTTTCTTCTGCAGTTTAAACTTGAATGCCTTACATTTACATAAGTCCAATTAAGTTAAATAATATCAGCATGAATAAAACCAGTAGAAGGGGCTGGGGAGATGATGGCTTAGCGAAATAAGTGCTTCCCTGGCAAGCACAAGGGCCTGAGTTCAATGCCTGGTTCCACTGGGGGAAAACAAACAAACAAACAAAAAACAGTACAAACACGTCTGAGAGTGCTGCCACTGCAGTGCCTTTGGTAAGCACTCATCTGATGAGAAGCTAGGCACAGGCTACGGATGCAGGTCCTGGGGGACCACTCGACGTGCCCCAGGACCCATGTGTTTCAGGAGGGAAAGTCCTCATTAACCTGGCAAGCTGGTCAGTGCTGGCCTTCCTCCCTAGGTTCTGGCTGCAAAAAAAATGTAATTCTAAGGTCACTGAGTAGAGACCTCAGCAGGAATTCCTGAGGTTGATGCACTCTGCTTGAAGCTGGGAGCATCCTGAGATAGCTCTCTGCTTTCTAATTACATCGAGCAAAAATATAAAATAATTAGAAGAACTTTTCATTGGAGTTAATGTATATAAAATGGTAAAGTGGGTTGACACTTGTATCTACCCACTATGAAAAAGCTATTTAAGTTGGGGCAAAGGTATCTAAAGAGCAAGAAAAATAATTTGCTTAGTTCACAATATTTATTTTCAAATTCTAAACTGCCTTTATACTTTTAATTATTTTGAACCACTCCCAGGATGTTATATCATTCTCTCTCTCTCTCTCTCTCTCTCTCTCTCTCTGCCTCTCTCTTTCTCTTATACTGGGGATCAAACTCAGGACCTGGTGCTTGCCAGGCAAATGTTTAAACCACTGAGCTATCTCCCCTGCCCTTATTATTGTTTTCATTTAAATTTGTGATCAATGAAAGATTTTCTAAAAACAACTATGTTAACTGAAAAATGTATTCTCATTTTAACATCATTAATTTGACAACTGAAAACAATCACATAACTCATTTTGTCTTGATTTTTCAGTATTTTATTATTTTCAGGTTTATGTACTTTAAAGGTATCATACTTAAGATCAATCTGCTGGAGCAAACATAAATTACTCATTATCATTTACTACTAGCTACACACTAAGCACCCTGCACCCTGTGTACACATGGAGCCCCAGCATTTACTGAAGACCTAGCAATGGTGGCCCACAGAACTCCCGCACACACAGCTCCCCGACTTCTGCCGAGCCAATGCTGTTCCCTTGTTTCAGGTGGAGGAAACTGTGTCAGGACTAACAGACACTCTGGATGGCAAATAGCTCGACTTAGGTTTCCCCACCTCAGCGAGTCTCTCTCTCTCTCTCTCTCTGGACTTATAGCTAAAGAAATGTATGTGCATGTGTGTTTGTTCATATATTTAAAGTACACCAGAGATCACAGGCTTTCCTTTCTATTGAGATTTTATTTGCACAGATGTGTGTCTGTACACACACACACACACACACACACACACACACACACACACACACAATTTTAGTTAAATAAATTACATATGCAAAAGAAAAGTGAGCCAGGGCTAAGTTATTAAAAGAAGCCTTTGAAGTAAGGAGCAATGATGTGTGAAAGATGGACTGTGAAAGTTTATTTAAACAAAGAACAAGCACAGAGAGGCAGAATAAAAGTGAGAATATGGGAAATGAGAGCTCCTCAAATCTTCTCTGTACATATGTGTTTCTCTTATGTGGCAGAGAAGGACAGAAGAGACTTCAAGTTTAACACAGAGTTCTGATGAACCAAATCCACACTGATTTTCAGTAAGATCATCTAGGTTAAATGCAAAAATATTATCTTATACTAATGTCTTTAATATTAAACATTTCTTACCTAGAAGAAAATTTTCAAGTAAGCTTTTTAAAAGTATTTTTACAGTATCATTTTCAAGGGCATGTTATAAAGGCAAAATATTTGACTTGGCGTCTGAAGGAAGATAAAGAGCCTGTTCCCTCTGCACTGCAAGGCTCTGCCAAGGGTTTCCGTCCCGGACTCAGACCGCAGGCGCAGCCCCAGCCCAGGCTGCTCAGCCAGCTTAACCTGTTGTCTGGTCGTGAGGAAGGCAGCTACACGTGGAGACGGTGCATGCATGACACACGCCAGCGGCATCACACAGCACTGGAGCAGCATGGGTCCAAGTAAGCATTCCAGGGCCGGCCAGATAGCTCAGGGGACTAAAGCAGGCTCAGCGACCATGGTTTCATCCCTGGTGTGCCATGCCGGCCCTGCCCCACGGGTGTGCTGAGATAGTGACTGAGACTGGGCATGGTGGCGCATGCCTGTAATCCCAGCGCTCAGGAGGCTGAAAACTGGAGAATCACTATGAGTTCGATCTGTGTAGTGAGACCCTGTAGTCTCTATATGAAGTACATTAGGAAGAAAGGAAAGAAGGGAGGAAGGAAGGAAGGAAGGAAGGAGGGAGGGAGGGAAGGAAGGAGGGAAAGAGGG
>PVKA01002952.1:0-20639 GCA_004027165.1 Ctenomys sociabilis | reverse complement strand
CTCTCATCTGAAGCTAAAATAACCTGGCCTGCCCGGGTATGATTGGACAAAGCCTGCTGGTGACTCCATGCTTGCCCAAGGAGCCCTGCCTCTGCATATGAATGCCAGCACATCACTGGCACTTATATTATTACAAATGTTTAGAGTGGCCTCGGAAGCTTTTAGCAATGTACTCTTTGTCTTGCTTCCAAAGAAGCAATCCAATTAAAATGATTATTTTTAGCCTGGGGGACTAGGACAAGGATCTGTCCCTTGTACTCAGCATCTTACAAACACTGTGGAGAAACATCTATAGGAAATAGACCTGAAAACTTCATTATGCTTTTTGTGTTCTTGTATTGACCAAGCATAACTTAACAATATTTTCCAGGAGAAACACTTCCTGGTAGGAGTCTATTTGTGATATTCCCAAATCTCCCAGCCTTTCTCTCCTGGGCCAGGTCACAGGTGCATCTTGTACACTCCTCTGCAGGACCAGGGTCGTGAGAGCTCCTCATTTTTGTTCAGACCTTCAACCTCCCCCCTATAGCTGCTCCACCCAGGAGCAACGCCCATGCCAAGAAGACACTTCATTAAGGTAATGGCTTAATTTTCTTACAGAATTATCTCATTGTTTGCCCTAACTACAACATTCGGTTAGTAAGCCTTTTGATTTATAGAATTATTTTCTCTGAAAAGAATTTACTAGTTTATCACATTCTTATGTTTTAAATATTTCTTCCTTTAATTATGTATATTTAATTCTTGTGGCCATTTTTTTAACGAACAGATTTTTATTAAGCAAGTTTTATAAATTGTGTTTTTGAATGGCTTATATTATGATCCTAGTGAAATTAAAAAGTAATAACTTACTATCGGTATCTTTCAGGATGCATGTCATATAAAAGATGAATGCTTCTCCTTAACGTAGCTGCATGAAGCAGCAGATGATTACCTTCCTTTCTCCTATAGCTCCAATGTGTAATTAATAGGAGGTATACACGGATCAGCTGCATATTTTAGGGTAAGGATAAAAGCAAAACTGGATGCATGCTCTCCCAATAAGGGGCCACAGACCCTCTGTCTCAATAGTCACTGAGGTCAGGGCAGAGCCTGAATGCTAATTCTCCATGAGTATTTATAAATGGACTGTATGCATGGAGTGGGGAGGGCTAACTGGTAATTTTTCATTATTAATGTTTTGTAGTTAGGTTCTTTACACACTTCCAACAGTGCCTACAAATAACCGTTCTCACCCAAGTGGAAGTGCCTTACACTGGGGAGGCATGAAATCCCCCTCTTCATCATCGCAAAGCTTCCCACACAAGCTGTCACAGGCAGCAGCCCTGTGCCAATCCAAGAACACACAACCTGAGGAAGATGCCACCATCAGAGAAACTGGAGCATATGGTCCGGTGGCCATCTTCAATTCATCTGTGAAGCAGGTCAAGTCTGGGTTCCCAGTGGCTTTGAGGCTCTGCATACAGCTGTGTTTTAATACAAGGGAGCTAGCCTATGTTTCAAGTTTTGGCATGAAGTTTGCCCAGACCCATCTCACCCAAGCCTTCCAGTTTCAAGTACTCTCTTGAACTTCTGTGCACATGGATGCTAGCAGTGCTGCACTTCTATATCTGTCTACCGGATCTATGATTACCTGGACAGAGGCTGTCCCCTCAGCCAGAAGAAGGGCTGGTGGAGGTCAGGCCTGTCTTCTTCCACACCTCTGGGTTGGTAAATGCAGACTGAGTTTTCTCAGCATCCCATGCACATATGGAAGAACGACCCAAAACTTCTGAAGAGGAAAGTTCATCAGGGATTCAGAAACCATAATGAAAGATAACTTTCTCACAGAACCCCAGAGGTCAAACACACGTAAGCAGGTTACAAGGCTCTGTGGCCATGCTCTCACCTAGTGGACACAAGCACTTCTCAGCATCACACTGGCAGCAGACTGAGTGATGAACCTACCTCCCAGGTGGCAGAAACTCAATTCAGAGCCCTAGAGTCTGTGGGAAGCAAATCCTCTAGTGAGGTCATACTGGTGGCCAGAGATCAGGTCCAGCCTGAAGGCATCTTCTCACCCCTGCCACCCACTCCCACACCATCTGCCCCCAACTAAGGGTGGCACTGATAAAAAGTACAGCACACATACAGTGGACTGGCATGATGCCTACTGCAAGGTCTGTGCAACTCTAACAAGGACCCAGAGTCACTTCACTGGCTGGAAATAGGACCTTGAACAGTGATGCCTGTGTCACACATGCTCCAAACATAGGGTTTACCACCCCTAGGCCTAGGCTGGGAGCTGGGCACACAGCTCTTGGGCACTGCCTCCACTTGAGGAGGCTATATTCAGATGGGGGTGTGTACACTTCAACCAGGGTCCACTCAACAGTGAGCCTTGGCAGAGTCATCAGTGTCACACAGTGGATGGCTGGGAGATGTGTCAGGACACTTCCATAGTGGGCCTGGAACTGAGCCATGCTCTTGGAGGACACCGAGAACGGCTTCTTGAGCCAAGCTCTCCCTAGCACCAAACAGCATCCACCTACTGGACCAATGATGGGTGGACAGAAGAAAAGATGGCACATAATGCTACACAAAACTTACAAAATAGGCCTACTATGAGGTACAACCAAGAGTAAAGATTCTGGTTAAATATCACCTTTTATAGACAAAGGATTCCTGAGCTTCTGAGATACTAGCTTATGAAACAAAATCACGAAAAAGGCTTAGTCATAAATAAAATCACTGGTCAACTAAATGTTGTGTCTGCTAACAAAGAGCAACAGGTGGGCCTGTGTTGAAAGAGCCCAGTGCAGAAGGTCCCCAGGTAGAGTACATACTTGGCGTGTGGGATGACATTCTGCTGACTGTAGTGATTAAGAAGGGAAATCAGGCTCATAACTTATAGTTGTCTGCTGGGACCTACTGTCCCATGTTCAAAAGGGAGACACTGGAGAAGGACACAAAGACAGTTGCTTCCAGACCTTGAGCGGAGAGAAGCTGAGAATTTTTGTAGCCTTGTCCTTGGGTTCTCAGAAGAGAACACTGGTGCCCTCCCGAAGGGTTAACACACCTGCAGCTGAAACCACTCAACTAGCTGAAATCAAGTGATTCAATGGTGACTCTCTTTCTCCCTCTGACTAATACCTATCACCTAACCATGCAAACTGTCATGAAAAATCATGTAGTAAGAGTTTTAAGTATTTGGCAAAAAGGGTCCATATAAGTTAACATTAGTCTTTCCAAATAACGCAGACCAGGATGTGCTACCACTAAAACAATAACCATTCCTACAAAGCTACCCACGTCCCGTGGACTTCCTGAGACCCTGAGGATATCCATACCCAGAAAAGAGGTTCTAGTACTCTTCTCAAACAGTGTTGCCAATAGTACTTCACATCAGGATGACTATATTTAAATGCTAAAAGGTTTTTGATTCAGACTTGCAAAATGAAACAGGTCTCTTCCAAAGGCAAAGCCTATCTTCAAATTGTGGGTGTGTAAAGCAGCCACTAGGAAACAGCAAATTTTAATTGGCTGTAGCAGATTCAATTATTTTGTCTTTGGGGACACACACAGGTTTTGGATGTCACTCTGTTTATGGGGTCCACACACAGCTCCAGTGAACTTTACCTGGAGCTACTCATGTGGTGGGAGCACTAGCCAGGGGCTGAGCATAGAGGTCATCCACAGAATTCCTGTCTTGGAATCTTGCCATGAGCTCTCAGTGGCTTAGTGCTGAATGAATTTATATTACAAACTGACCACAGGTTTTCAGGAACTCTTTCTACTTTCCTTCTTTCGCTGATTTAAATGACAACTATAAAGTTGATACAGAAAGGCATGTCTGAGGATCTACAGTTTAAGAAAACATAAAATAAATTAAAACTGAAACATTGTGATATTTATAGAATATTTTAGCTTACAAAGGGATTTTACGTGCATTAACTTATTTCAATGTTGTGCTGGGGAGATGGCTCTGTAAGAATAAGTGCTTCCCTGGCAAGCTCAAGGGCCTGAGTTCAATCCCTGGTTCCACCAACTTATTTCAATGCTAATCTCTAATCTTCAAAGAATATGGGTCAACATTCATCTTAATAGTATTTCAGACTCTTCCACTATTCTAATCATATGCTTTGTAATTGAAATATTTGAAAGAAATAAAACATTTATTGGTAGCATTTATTTTGTAAAGAAAGTGTTAAATAAAGCCAACTGCACTGTCAAGGCAGGATAAGTGTGACCACATCTACTTGTTCCCAACCCAGAACGTCACTTTGCTTTTTGGTTTCTGAAATGACAAAGGGAAGACCCCAAGGAACAGAAGCCCCCTCCAAATCTCACCTCTCTCCCTCCCTGGCAACCTAAGCTGTAGCCAGGCCAAAGGCCAGTGTTTATATCTATAAACTAAAGCCACATGCCAGTCTTCCAAACCTCTCTGTAATTACGGAATCTAAATAAATCTTTAGAGAAGTTGTTAGTTGAAAAAAAAAAAAAAAAAAATAAAGCCAACTGTATAGCATTTCTCCCCTGAAGAACAAAAGCTTGGTTCATAATAAATGGAAAATATTTTGGTGCCTACAATTAGAGCTTTGAACTTCAAAAATTTTACTTTACATTTATGGAAATGTTTTCAGGGAATGTTATAATGAAGTCTTACTGTGTCTAACATGCTTAAAGATCTAACACAACAAATGGGTACTTACATGCCTCAATTTAATTCTGTGTACCTAGTCTATTAGATTGTGGGATGTTGTCATAACTTTAGTTAAGAAAATGCCATCGAAATCTGAGTTGAAAGTCATCACACGACCAACTGTGCCAACCACATGTTAATGGTGAAATACCATTTTTGTTTTCATTTTTTAACGACTCAGATATTTTTACACATAATGTGTATTTGAGCTGGAACAATATCATAGGAGGACATTTAGTCCAATTTTTTGCAATGTATTGAAATTATTTAATGAAGAAAACAATGTTTACATAATGCATCTCAGACAATAGACTAATAATACATACCTCAGTCTACTCACAACTGATAATTTTAATCTAAATCAACTTTATTCTGAATTTTAGGTTTATTCCCTGAAGTCTGTTGTGCATGTGTAGAAAATGTGCTTATTGGAAGCAAAATAGTACAGCACTCAGGAGGAAGGGGATGGTACTCTTTTGTTTGAGGAAGAATTCAAGGCTTGGGCTGATAGCCAGAATCCAGGAATAATCTAAGGCTTTAAACAATCGATGATGAAAATCACTAAAACCCTGTCACATTATGTGAATGAGCGCCTCTTCTGAGAAT
The DNA here is from genome assembly GCA_004027165.1 of Ctenomys sociabilis. NCBI lineage: Eukaryota > Metazoa > Chordata > Mammalia > Rodentia > Ctenomyidae > Ctenomys > Ctenomys sociabilis. The sequence goes on along the minus strand of PVKA01002952.1, from coordinate 15,352 downwards.
TTCCAGCGCATGCCCAGTGACCACAAAATCCAGCGACCACAGCCACCATTCTCAGCACCCCGCCGGGCCCCAGAGCAGTGCTGCCGCACGGTGGCCTCATTCGCCCTCTCTCACCTACGCTGGCAGAGCCAAGGGCCCCTGGCTGTGAAGAAAGCCACAGTGTGGGGAGGAAAGCCTACAAAAGAATGAAAACAGAAAGTGTCTAAGACCTTGGCAAAAGGACACTAAATAAAATAGAGAGCGGTGACTCATTTTGGCAATGAATCCACCTCTACCCCTTCAAAGCCTTTGGCAAGAGTCCTCGGAGGAGACCCTAGCCTTTTGCCAAGCCACAAAACACCACAATTATTATCGCGGCAGTCATCAAGAAAACAGATTTTGTAAACTGACTTGTTGGCACATAGATTAAAGAAGCTATAAAAAGGAATAACAGCTGTTTGGGTTGCCCTACGCAGAGAGCCACTATATAGAAAGTGCATTTCTGATCTCCATAGTTATCGGGCAGCCCGGAACCATTCACACACTTCACATACTGATTATGTCTGTGTGTGTGTTACATGCAAAGGGTGGAACAGGAAATAAACCACTACATAAATCTTAGACACAAGCAATCCTTTCAAATGAAAATACTGTACTTACTTCAGTAGAACTAATAGAAAATTTTCTAAACAAAAGATCCATTCGCCTAAAACAACAACTATGGCAAAATGAATAAAGTTTCTCTTAAAACACTGAAAAATTTCTCTTGCTTTTTACATAAGCAACAATGTTGGTGAATTCCTTGGGAATCTTAAAAAATACACCTTCTTCTACCTATATACATTACCTGCTGACATTTAATGCTGTGAAATTTAGAATTATTTCACATTCTGCAGGCAACTTGAAAACACTGCTTGCTTACATGCTCATCGGCATAGTCTGTTATGAATAAAGTAAAACGCATATTTTGGAATGGTGTAACTTTTACCTTTGCTATATTCTTCCCTGAATAAGTAATAAATCATCAAAGAATGTTTAATCAAAACAAAACAAAAACTGACAGACTTGAATTAGTGCTACTTACACATTTGTAATTTGGAGTTTAAAAATGTACCTTGATTTGCTATAAAGAGGCCTGTCCCTTGACTTTTCATTTAAAAAAAGAAAAGCTTGTTTTTCTTTTTGTTTTGGTACTAGGAATAGATCTTGGGGCCTTACTTGTCAGGCAGGCACTTACGCCGCTGAGCTATCTCTCCAACTCTAAAGAGAAAGGTTTTACTTAGATTGGTCATCATTTACAGTAAGATGTTTAAGAATTATCAAAAAGCTTTTCATTTAACTACTTTATTTCTGTAATGTCGTATAACATCACAGATAGTCCATGAATATGTATTAAGAGATCTGCTTCGCAACTTTCATATCACCAATTGCCTGGCTAACCTTTCAATGCTTCCACAGCTGTGCACTGAAATTTCTAGTACTGAAGCAACTTAATGGGCATTGATCTTTTACACTAAAGGATGCAGAGTTCAAATTTTAGCGCTGTCAATAACACTGGGTTTAACTTATTACACGATTGGGCCTTGGTTAACAGTAGCTTCCTATGTGAAAGAAGACCGGGAATTGGACACGCAAGTAACAAACATCACGCACCAAAGGGAAAGACAAAAACTGGTTTGAAAGGACTGAAGAGTCACACTCCTTGGGTGTCTTCTGTGGTTGAGCACGCAGAAAACAAAATGGGCTATGTAAGGGGTTCCTAACTGAGCAGGCTCTGTATCTGCAGACTTCTAAAAGCTCCAACTATGCTGACTTGATGACTGTAACAGTGTCACTCACCAATTCTACTCTTTATAGACATAAAAGCAAAATAAAGCACTACCACCACGATAATTAGCTTTTCTGACCAGCTACTACTGCATTAAATAAACTGCTGTATCAATTAAGAACTATCTTTAGAAATCTAGGTCACCATGGACAATAAACAGAAGCCCAGCTTAAGGAATTCATTAACTTCCTGGAGGAGTTAATTTGTCTGTATTTTTTAAAGTATCACAGAGAAAAACTTCAAGCTTTAGAAATGTATTTTGTTATTGGGGCATTCAAAATACCATAAACTCTACAGTTTTTCAACTTAGTTTCATATTATTTGCTTATATCATTAATTCAGTCATATAGCAAAAAAATGAATGAGGTTTAAATAAAATTCTTTTTTCCAGGTTGTGTTCTTTGTTCAAACTCTCTTCCCATATCTTCATATCCCGGGCTTCCTCTGTCTACCGTCGGATCCAAGCACATGATGCAGCCAGCCCAATAGTCTGAGTGCCAGCAGAAGTAGCTGCTGCACCTATCCAAGAATTCTGAAAGCATCCAAACTCACACACTGTGTCCTATGTAGCCTGGAGATCCCTATTGAGCTCGTGCCAAGTGTCTGAAAAGTTGGACCCTGCATCCGGTATTTACACTAAGCTAAAATTCTAATCAGCACTAACAGCAGTATGTTTTAATTCACCCTTATGATTTTATTCAATCTGCTAAGTAGCACAACTGCCAGAAAGCAATTGCTATAAACTTCAGTAAACAAATGCAAAACTAAAATAAATCTTAAACCTGTTGTATATAAAGTTTGTGCCACTTCAGACGAGCAGCACAGAAAGGCACAGCCTGAAGTCTTGGTGCACGCTCTTGGTCTCATTTAGTGTGCTTTCTGGAAGGACTGCCTTGCCTGGTGCCCGCTCCTCCCCAGAGAATTATTTGGTGCATATCAGACAAGGTAGAGGAGCTGGCCGTGTTATTTTACAGTGGTGTTTCACCTCACGTTTCCCCTGACTCGCCTCTGCCAAGCATCTGAGACAAGGAGTACCCAGTGACTACTCGACTCTCTGGATGACACTGTAGCCGCTCGTGCCAAGCAGTTGGTGCCAAGTCTCACATCTTCCTCCCCCCTCTTCCTTTCTGGGTGGCAGTCGTGTGGGGAAGGGCCCAGTACTCGGCGACTCTGACCGACACATTCTGGGACACTAGTCACCATTTTGAACCTGTGCAGTGTGCTCAGACCTTGGCAGCCATCTTACGGCTTGGCAACCATTTTGAAAATTTGTTTGGCAAGCTCTCAAAATTCACTGACACTGTTTAAATAGAAGGCTGGTTAAAAATAGTCTGCATTAAACAATACAATGTGATATCAGGTAAAATAACTCCCCAAAAATCTTGCCAACGAAAGAATTTACAACACTTTCACTGAAGTAATGACATACAGTTTGCTTAACTTAAATACACTGCATGAAAGCAGTTTAAAATCTGGCTTCTTAACTCTTTTGTAGGTGAGCTTTTAACAAACAATATTGGAAGGGTGCCTGTGGGTAGGTAAGCAAGAGGTAAACAGGAAGAAAGAGATAGTAAAAACTGCCAGATTCCTATCAAAACATTCCTGAGCCTATTCAAATGGAAGATAGGACATAGGAGGGCGTACAGCTGTCACACATTTGGTGGGGTATCGCTCTAGAAATGGGTCACAACCTTTCAGACCCTGGGTCCCACTTCCTGTCTGTGAGCTATAGAATCTCTCTTAGAGTAGGATAGTACAATACTCTCTTGAAGTAAGAAATTATAAACAGCACCACCCAAAAAAATGTAATTCGAGGAAGTGGCTAAAAGAAAACACAAACAGAAAGAAAAACACTGCTGATGCTTCTTCTCCAAAAACCAACACCTGTCATATTCAGCCTTTTTTCTTCTTAAACTTCTAATTCAATCAAAAGTAAATTCTATCCTTGAAAAATTTCTTGATATCTGAAAATCTGAACTACAAATGGTTCAAAGCACTGTCATAACTGTGATATCATTACAAGACCCATATAATTACACAGAGAGCTGAATTAACCAAAGTGACAGACACTGAGCAATAATTTTACATCAAACGGAAAAGAAAAATGACAATCCAGTAATCTAGAATTATCTTTTCCATTTTGGAATAAATGATAATTAATGTTCAATTCTGTATCTTCCCTTCAATGTTATATTTAATAATGGCCTAGCAGTATTTAGAAAGCAGAGGTACATGAGACCATATTGTATATGGCTTTATACAAGAATTAAATAAGTTACTTTTCTATGACCCTATTATTATAATGTTCAAAGATAAAAATTTGATATTATTAAAGTTTCTAGCTAAATAGTTGTTATTTACATTTTAATGCTTCTTGGGGCATGATAGATGCCTGCCTAGTATTTAGGACCCACTATAAGAGAACTCATAATGCCCAAGGCTAAAAGCCATGCACCAATAACAAGGTTTGTACACTGCAGGGCTTTTCAAGTTGAAGACTGAATTTATTTCAATTCAGGAAATATTTTGATTCTCATAATACCATACAAAATGCAACAATTAATTAAGCCACGTTCAAAATGAGAACATTTCACAGAAAGGCATTAGGCTGAAATGGATCAGTCTGAAGTCATTACCAGATTAGATGACTTGTTATTGAAGGCTGGTATCTGCAGGGGCATGACGTAAGCCATGCTAGAACAGTTTGGAATGCATTGATAAATTGCTCTATTGATCCTGTTCTGCTTCACTTACCATAATTATAGTACAGTAATGGAAGACATAAATGATATATTTTCACTATAGAGGAAAGCCCAGAGTTTGCCTGTTTCTTTTATGAGATTATATCAACCCTTTCAATTAATGCAGCAAGATTGATAACTAAAACTGTCTAAGAATGAGGCCTGATTCTTGTTTTCCCTCAGAAATGGCACTGTTCAAATAGTTGACAATTATTTCAAATAAATACATTTGGAATTCTAAGGATCCTATTTTCACCTCTGCAGGGTGCTGCTGCTTTGACACACCTTTTACAAAGACATTTGATTCCACTTTGAATCTGTCTTCCAAAACTCAAAGACAACCTAGCATGATACCATTTTACCCTCACTGAAGATGCTAGAAGTTACCTCAAAGCATTTTAAGGATAATTCTAATATGAGTTATCTAATTAAGGAAGAATAAAGATGGCTAGAGAAGAAAAATAAACAACTAAAATAATTTTTAGAAGAAAAAATTAATGATTACTAATCCAGACAGTAGCTTTGACAAAAGCTCAAATGAAAACTAAAACTTTTAATGCATATCATATAACATTGATTATCCCTAATTATTCAATGTGTATAAAATCCACTAAATAATTTCACAGAAACCATACTTGGCATTTAAATTGCAGGTGCACTACCAGGGACATTGAGTGTGCCACCTTTGGGTGCTGCCGCAGAATGACACTGGCTTCTCCAACTGACACATTTAAAATTAAAGTGCCATTCAATGTCTTGCAAAAGGAATGCCAGAAATTCTGCACAGGGTACAATGGGTCTCACAAACAGCAAGTGTAACTTGAAGTTTTAAATTGTAAAATAGTTGTGAATAAAAAGATTTCATTTTACTTTTGCTGTTTAGAAGTAAAATATATAAATATGGTAAATTTTTACATGTGCAGAAAAATTTCCCCGAACAACTAAACGACATAAAAATTGATCTCTTCCCTTCTCAAATTACAAACGCCACCTGGGCATAAAGTATAGCCCAGGAGGGCTATGACAGCTGTCAAACTCCCCAACATGTTAGAATGTCTGAAACCCACACACCAAAAGTTTCCACCTGAAAAGCTCCTGCATGGAGCAAACATCTCAAAGCTGATGACTGACCATACTATTGATTTTTGATAGTGAAGCCATGAAGAGAAAAGCACCAGAAAAGGTAGAATTTTCTTTTTTTTTTCTCTCCTGCACCTCAGTAGGCTGCAGGTTCAGGCTTCCAGGATGTCTGCTGAGACCACAGGAGCTGCACCTAGACTGGCCCCAATGAAGCTCCTCTGCAGAGGGCACAAGGGTGGCTGGGAAAATAGTACATGCTGTTGTCTGTCCAGGTGATATGCTACAACACCCAGCTTCATGCACTCACACGTCAGACCCAGCTCAGCAACTGCTGGGGCAAAGCTAAGCTTTTCCTGCTCGAGATGACTTCATGTGTACTGTGGACGAAGTGCTATAGATGGACTTAGTTGCAAACTAGGGAACTGAATACACAAAGAAGTTCAAGCTGAGTTTTAAAATGCTTATGTTTCCCCTTTCACATAAATTAACACAGAACAGGCTATCAACAAGCTGAAAGGTAACAAATCCAAGCACTTGCTTTTGCTCCTTGGGGTCTTAATCACATCAGTTTGAATTGGTTGAGGATCATTTACTTGGATCATTATAATCATATCGTACAAGTATTCCACCATTTAATTTGTGAAATGCGTGGTCACAGAGCATATACACAGAAAGAATTATTAGATGTGTTCATTTTATTACTAAATTTAGAGATGGCTCTGAGCCATTTAAAAATAATAACAATAATAATGATGATTAATAACAACATACTTCCATTCTAACTCTCTCCAGGGGTTTCACAGCTGTTCACTAATTAAGTCTCATTCCTTGCTAGGTAGAAGAGGACATTAGGCCAATTTTACACCTGGGAGAAGCAAGATCTTAGCAAGTCGAGAATGAAAACAAGGGTATAGGGAACTTCCAGACCCTCTACCTCTAAGAGTTCAGAGCTGAAAATGGACAGGAGAAAAAAAAACAATGGATGATGAATGGGAAAAAATCTGGTTCTTGCTCAGCCTGGTTTGTTGCTGAAAACCACAGTAGGTCTTGTTGGTTTACTTGCTTTTCCCTAGTTTGTTCTTGCTGAGCAAAGCTAGTTTGTTGATTTCCTCAGTGCCCAGTTTATGCACGTAAACTACAGCTGTGCCCAGTGTAGAGGTAGAAGCGTTCCAGGGCTCAGATGCACCTTCTGCGGCGGTCATCACCAGCTGTGCTTGTGCTCCTCTTCAGTGTGTATTGCTGCTCCGATGCAATCTACCCTACGTACCTTCTGGCAGACTCATGAGGAGGCTTCTCTGCCCCAAGCACAGCTATGTGCAACTCAAACTAGTAGCTGCCGCTGACTGCAGTTAAGGATGCCTGAACTCTTGCCTTCACCCAACACTGGGAGTGGTAGGAGAGAAACACTAAGTCCCAGGCAAGGCTCTAAGTGCTCAGAAGGACATGACATGCCCAGAAGATGGACGTGGTCTGCAGCAGGACACTCGGCTAAGAAGCAGCAACCAGGCATCCACCCGCTCCTTCAAGTATGAGACCTCTCAGGAACCAGGATGAACACAGCAACTTACTGGCTGTACCATCCAAGAGACTATTTATTTTGTTTCTCCCAGAGTTTAAGATTTCTCACTGCTGATAAACAGGAATGACTACCGCAGCATTCTCAGCTGCAGAGAAGAGCTTCACCAGACTGGGGACCCCAGGCATGGCCCCCATGCTCTGCATGCACTAGCACAGCCCATGCATCAGCCACTGGGCTGCACTGAACAGCATGACCTTCTGAGAGTAAAGCAATGCTGGTAAGAGTGGTCCTTTCCAGTAGACCTCTCCCAGGCCAGGACAAGCAAATTCAAAGCCAATGCGGGCCCAGGAATGGTATGGAAGAATCTATCTGTTGGCCCAAGGCTTGGGACGTTCTTTCTTCTATGTGGTCACTGCTGGTGGTGAGGGCTGCGTGTGACAGACTGCATGCTTATGAGAATCACAGTGAAAAACATATAAAATGGATGTGATCCACAAGCATCTGTGGCCAGCTGTCACTCTGTTCAGAGCTCTCTTCTGTTGCATGCTGAGAGACCCTGGCCACAAAAGTCTGAGTCTGAGCCACATGTATGTCACATCCCTTCCCCTCACGATCCCTAAGAGGTCATAGCCACACAAGTCTCGCCATGCTGATTGTGACCTAAGACATCCCCTCTTCCTGCCCTCACTTCCTCGGCCACCTCTGTTTTCAGATTTTTTTTCTGAAATGATGAGCATGCCCAGATTTGGGTGCAGCTCATCTGCCCACTGCACTGATGCTCCCTGCCAAGAGAAGAGAAGGAAAGGGAGAATCAGGAGGGCATGAAGTGCATTCCAAATGATCTCTGGACAATTCTGTGAAGAGCAATGCTCAGTGAGCCTGAGGCTCTGGTTTTAATTCTTTGCACTGAGGTGAGGGGCAGCCCATCAGATGCTAATCCACAAAAACAACCAGTCTACACAACAGCAAGGCAGTCTTCAATCAAGTGTGGAGAGGATTGGTCTGTCTATGCCCAATGAAGAGCTCATAAATCTTTTCTTTCTTCCTGCTTTTAATGTGGTAGTTTTGTTCCTCTATTTGTTGAAGGACACAGGGCCTCCTATGGACTGAGCTCTGTCACCCTTGTCATTTTCTGTCATGGGGGCAGCTTTCTGCTCAACAGTGTTATCTTAGAGGATGGAGAACAGCTTGACGAAGGCCAAGACAGGGCCTTCCAGAGAGGAACTAAAATACTAAGGTTGGGAACTAAAGGTGACAGCACCTGGTATGACCCTTGCAACTACTCTGTTTCCAGGAAAAGCCCACCTGGAATCACCTTGAAAAAACTAAATATAGTAAAAGAAAATCACATGGAACAAACTGTGTTCCCTTTGCCTTTTTATAGTAAGCCCTGGGAAGAGCTTGAAGTCAAGATGACTCTGGCGCAGCTCCACAACAGGACGGAGGGTACCCATAGCCTCCGAGCCATAGAGAGCCACTCCTCCCTCCATGCAGGGATGCACTGCCTACCAGGCCCCACACAGGAACACATCTCTTTATAGGCAGACTCAGAGGGGGCAGATCCATCAGGACCTGGGAACAGCCCAGCCTTCCCTTCCCATCTATACTGTCCTAAATGAGACAAGTTGGGAGTACAAGGGTCACTTGCCAGTTCCCCCATGGGCTGGTAGATTATTAGAAAACAGTGCACCACACCAAGCAACCCTGAAATCAAGTGGGTGGAAATGGCATTGGGGACATAGTTTCCTGGCCACACCTGTCAAGGTACAACCCTGGGACCCAGGAGGCCGCTGGTACAGGAAGGGATGTGAGATTGGTCATGTAGTGCCTCCATGTATGGCCTCTAAAGCTCAGGGCTTCTGTCAGCACCGACCAGGTCTGCACCTCTACTCAGAATGAGCTGTTACTGTGATGAGACAAGGCTGCTACTGTGAGCTCTCGATCTTTGGTGAGTGTCTCTCCATCTCCCTCCTTAAACAGAGAACTACAGGAGACTGCACACTGACCCGCTGAAGAGACTCTCTCCTACTACATGAACTATATTTCCCAAGAGAGGTGCATAGGGCTCCCACATCTCTATCACCTGGTATTTGGAAATAGATCTTTGCTGCCTCCACAAGGAGTGCGTGGGAACATGTTTCCTTATCAGCCTTTCTAATACTCATGTATACAACTGCTTGAGAAGCAATGAAGCTCTTTTGAGCTGCCTGTCACCTCCAATACCCAATGCATAGCTTAAACAACACTATAACAGGCACCCAATCAATGTGTGTGTGGGGCATTTAAAAGTGAAAAGAACAACATTCTAGGGCCTAATGCAACACAAGCCTTCAGTATGTACTGTGGGATTTATCTGGAGAAGACACTGTAAGCTTTTTCTTCTTTTTTAATGTATTTGGCACAGGGCCTCACTATGCAGCTCAGACCTGTAGCAGTCCTCCTGCTTTCAGCCTCACCAGTGCCAGGTTACAGGCGTGTGCCACCGTGCTTGGTTTGGTGGCTGGCTTGGTTCAGCTTGCAGTGCCAGGGACCAAACCCCGTCCCTGCACTTGCCTAAGCAGGCGCTCAGTCAGTTGGGCTACCTCACTCAACGCGGCGCTGCAAGTTCAACGGCCATAAACTGGACGATACCTAGACTGAAAGAATGACTCCAGTGCAGTGAAAAATACTCGTGGGAAAGATGAGGGTGCAGTGCACTGGTCTAGCACCTGCCCAATGCATGAAGGCTTGGTCCTTGATCCACAATGTGGAAATGAAAAGAAAACATAGAGATGACTGTCCACTGAATCTATGGGTAAAAGCAGTTTAGGAGAGAAAGATGGAGTTGGGTGCCTCACACCCTCATAGGATTTCCTGGAGATGGGTTTTGAAAAGCAAAAAAGATTCACATAAAAATTGGGGGTGGGGAGAGAAAGGAAATGTTTATACTCAGAGCAGGAACAACTGGTCTAAACTTGAAGGAAATGAATTTTAAGAAAAACCTCTTGCCACAAAGTGTATTGCTATAATTTGTGAATTAATTTTTACAATAATTAATGGAACTGATATTTACAGGCCAGCAAATTTGAAATAGGGTGCCAATGAATAGGGTGCCAATGAAAACTTTTACAACACTGGAAATTTCTGAAAGTGATTCTTTCAAATCGTAGCATAGGGAGAACACCGGGTGACACAGCAGAAACGTTTCACTGGCATTTAGCTGAGATGACCTGCATGCTCACTTTTGGCTTCCCTACTTATATCGTCTCGACACATAATAAAATGTGTGTGGTATTATTCCACTGTGCTTTGTGTAAGCATGGACATGGGACATACAGAGTTTAATCTTCCATTTTAGGGTAAACAGGTCCAACCAAGCCATCAGAGGGACCTGTGGGTGTGCGATGTCGCCTGTTACCACAGAGCCACAGCCTCCTTGGTACTCACTTTCGTGAATGTGTACACAAAGGGGGAGGGTCAGAGAGTTGCGGGTCACCATCCTGTTTCTGAATCTTCATGGGTGTGCTTTACATTTTCCCAATTCACTAAGTCTCTCTATCATAGTGTATGGATTGGTTCTGAACCCTTGATCAGGTGGTAAGACATTTGGAATCAACCTCAGACCCACCATCATGGCTGCCCACGCTTGGGAGCCCAACCTGTGGAGTCCCAGGGCCCTTGTCCACAGAGTGGGGGAACATACGGCTTTTCAGGGGCAGCATCGTCGTGTAAAGAAGCAGGTCTTACTTACATTCTGCATGTTCCTCTCAGAGGCCAAGTGGTTTTAAAGCTTTCTAAGAAATAATCCCACCAACTTCAGTCCTAACCACATAGGAGGATCTTGGATAAATATTCTTTAATGGATCTTAATTTTTATGGCTTTATTTTTCTGTATCATTTATAAGTAGAACTTGTGTGTGATTGTAAAATGTTAGCAAATCATCTAAACGATTTTAATCTAGGCACAACATCTAATCGAGATTAGCAGTGACAACATAACACAAGTCTTACCCTAATTCACAAAACTTTATTTTTATTTCTGAAAAAGTGAAACATTCGTCAAACTTAAGCTGTGATGTCAAATATGTTTGGTTCCAATATGCCAAAACACTAAGAAGTGCCAAAAACACTAAAAATTTTAAGGCAAATGTCCCCAGAAAATGATTTTGTAATTTATATAAAACTACCCCCAAAACGCAGAGCTCAGTTAATGTCCACTTTGTTTAGAAAGAGACTTTGTAAATACACATTTTGATGACCAGCGCTGAGCTGCTGCTCTGCTTCAGTCTGGGCCTTTCACTGGGGCTGCAGGGGACTCCTGTGCAGCAGCACCCTAGGGAGCAGTGGAGGCCTGTACACAAGCTGGGACCCAATGCTGTCCCAGATGCCTCGGTGCCTTGCCCTGTGTGCTGCAAAAGGAGCAGGACTCCTGTAGACTGAGGCGAGGAGATGCAGGGTAGCTGGATGCCGGGGTGGGAGGGGGCCTGGCCAGAGAAGGGGAAGAGCAGCCACATGCAAGGGAGTGACCGTTCTTCCATGGAAGAAAGCATGCCCTAGCAGGAGGAATGGCAGGAGAGCCCGACACAATGTGGAGGCAGATACAGGGCAGGACAGGGTGGCAGGAGCAGGTCTGCCCCGAATAGCAGCCAGACTAGGCAGAACCTGGTGCGTCAGCGGGAGGAGGCCGAGCTGATGAGGGCCACAGGTGCACACTGTGGGGACGGCGCCGTTCCATGGTGCCAGGTGGCCCCACAGCTCAGAGTTCGCAAGGCCTTACCTCTAAGTTACTGCCCCACCACTGCACTGGGTTTCCGAGGAAGGCTGTGTCAGTCCTTTCCTGCTTGCGGCTTTCTCTGTCATGGCTATTTAGTGGAGATGATTATGTGACTAAAACTTTTGGCTTGAGGACTTTTTAAACTAGATATTCTGCTAAATTATGTAATTATATTTTCTTTTCTTTCTTTTTTTTTTTTTTGGTATTTAGTACAGGGTCTATAGGGTATCTGTTATGGTTTGTATCTGGTTGTCCCCCCAAAGCCTCATGTAAATCATGGGGCGGTAGCTGCTGAAGGCTCAAGGGGTGGGACCAGAGGACCAGGGCAGGGCTTGAGGGGCGGGGCCAGAGAGGCACAAACCAATAAACTGACAGCATGCACCTACCCCTCAGTCCCCAGGCCTGGTGGCCTCTCTTGGCCACCAAGGGTGATGGAGCTGATCACCCTGGACATGGTGGCCCCCCAGCCTCTCTTCTAGACCCTGTAGCGCGGGACAGCAGTGTCTCGAGGTCTTGCTATGTAATTCAGGCTGCTTTTAACTATGAAACCTCCAGTAATTGTGAGCTAAATAAACCTTTCCTTCCCTGAGTTTGAGTGTCTGGTATTTGTCCTAGCAACAAGAGAAAAGTAACTAAGACAGTCTCACTACACGGATCAGACTCGTACTAATCCTGTTTTCAGCCTCCCAAGCATTGGGATTACAGGCACATGCCACCACACCAGAATGTGTGTGGTGTGATTTAAGAGATGTGGTAGGAATTTCACTACACTATAAATGTATCACAAAATATCAAACATAAAAATAATAGGTCTTATAAGAATATATGTTTAGGTAGTATGTTTGTGGGAGGTGACAGCAGGGGAAACAATATAATGTTTTTCCAAGAGTATCCTGTGTTCAAGTGCAATAAAATGGGTAAGGTTTTATACTGGGGAATTAAGAAATCTGGGTCCAGTGGAAGAATCACATGGTACTTTAGCGATTTTAAGCTGACTCTTATCAATCACTTATTTCAGAAAATTCAGATGAAACATGTATCTTTCCCTATATTTAAAAGAGGAGGAGGATTTTTGTATTATTTGGGGGAATATTTGCATTCTTGGTTATAAATGGACTTTTATAAGCTTCTTCAAGCATTCAAATAATCTGGAAGGTACAAACAATTAGCAGCCTTTGCTTTGTTCAGATTGTCGACTTTTTTAATTTATTTAGTACAGGGTCTACAGGGTCTCACTTCACAGATCGAACTTATAGTGATTTTCCTATTTTCAGACTTCCAAGAGCTGGGATTATAGGCGGGCACTACCATGCAGAGTCTCAATCACCATTTCAGTATGCCCTGGGGGCAGGACCGGCATGGCACGCTGGGATCCAACCCCTGTCTGTGAGTTTGCTTAAGCAGGCACTTTAATCTGCTGAGCTTAAGGCTAGCCCTATTGACTTATTTTTGTACAAAATGATTTCAAAACAAAATTTTGTATTCCAAAATAGATGAAGAGCTAATAAATGCTCTGTAGCCAAGATGTATAAAACAGCTATCTCTTGGGGATGGGGAGATGGCTCAGTGGAATAAGTGCTTCCCTGGCAAGTGCAAGGGCCTGAGTTCAATCCCTGGTTCCGCCAAAAAAAAATAAAATAAAATAAAATAAAACAGCTATCTCATGTGGAAAGATTATATCCTGAGATAAAATGAAAGCCAGGAGAGGTCTTCAGGATTCCTTTGTATCTAACACTATGCTGAAAATCTTCATGTGCACAGCAGAGAACAAAGTGAAAGGCCACTCTTTCTTTCTAGCAAAATCCTGAAAAATAATCAATGAAATGAACACTGTAGAGATTTCACAATATCTCACATGCCACAAGACTGAGTCTTAGTTGGTGGACCCTGAGTTTCTGACAGTGCCTTGTCCCCTTTAGGCAACAGTTATCTGAGTCACAGTGCACTTTGCTTCTGAGTATCTTTCTTTAGAGTAAGTGCTCAACCCCAAAGCCGGGCCCAAGCCGGGAATGCACAGATGGGCGGGTACAGCTGCAGCCCTGCAACAGACTGCAGAAGCCCCTGGGACTTGTACCCTCGTTTATCCATCTTGTGTGCTGGTGCAGCACCACCTTGCCGGGCTTGGTTGAGTGTGTCATAGGACTCTGGCCAAACGCTACAGTCTGAGCAGGCCTTATTATTGGGATGAAAAATGGGCTCCCAGAGCACACATCAACACAGATCTCCTGAAATGACTGCAGTTCTCACCCAAAAGAACACTATAGTAGGGTTTTTAAAAAACTCTCAGAAATAGTATATTCAGACACTCTTTTGCAGGGTGAATGAGTCAAGTTACTCAATAGGATCCATTCAGGCTGATTAAACTGGATCCCAGCCAAAACATCTTCAGATCTGAGATAGCGGTCCTTGAGCCAGAGGATGGGAAAGAAGGGCCACACTGTGGGCACAGGCCACGGCTGTGATGGAAGCGGCCAAAGCAGCGTGTGTTTATATAGTGGTGCCAGAAACTGAAATTGTATCTGAGACACCTACTTATTATCCCAGGAAAGTCCACTTGCAGACTGAATTAGGAGCGGACCAAAGTTTCTACTCTGAAATTTTATTTATTTGACAGTTACTTCATCTGCCTCCCCAAAACAATTGCAGATGGTTCACAAACATCTAGTACATGCATACACATATATAAATTTAAGATCATGGACAAAATCTTCAAGGGCTAAAGATGAGAGATGGGGGTAGGCTGAAATATTTTCTGAGGTTAAGAAATAAATTTAACTTTGAGCATCTTGGAAACCAAGGTGAAAAGGGAAACATGATACAATATAACGATTAGATCCTGTCACAGAACAAACAACACTCTTCAAGAGTAAAACGTTCTCTGTTGGTGATTTTTCAAAAGAACAAATCCATGTCTAGAATCCACTAATATATCAGCCTCCTCTGTACAATTCCTGACCTAGATTACCAAAGATCATGAAATCAGGCTTAATAAATAATGAAACTGCTTAACCTGTTTCTAAACCAAACAAAATGGGAAAACCAAGTGAACACACATTTGGAACAAACATTTGCAAACATTTAAAAGCTAAGACCACTCAAGAATATCCCAGCACTCGGGAGGCTGAGGCAGGAGGATTGTTGTGAGTTCGAGACCAGCCTGAGCTACAAAGTGAGCTTAAGGCCAGCCTGAACTGCATAGTGAGACCCTATCTCAAAAAAGACAAAAAATAAATAAATAAATAAATAAAGAATTGGAATCAGCGGCAAAGAAAGCAAAGCAGAAGCATACAGCCTCATAGCGGCGTCAGGAGAGAAGTCCACACTACCTGTCTGTCTGCCTCCCTCTCTGTCCACTCGCCTCTCTATCTGGTCTGTCTGCCTGTCTGCCGGCCTCGCTCCCTATCCACTCGCCTGTCTGTCTGCCTGTCTGCCTGCCTCCCTCCCTATCCACT
>PVKA01002951.1:0-116558 GCA_004027165.1 Ctenomys sociabilis | reverse complement strand
AAAAAAAAAAAAAAAAAAAAAAAAAAAAAAAAAAAAAAAAAAAAAAAAAAAAAAAAAAAAAAAAAAAAAAAAAAAAAAAAAAAAAAAAAAAAAAAAAAAAAAAAAAAAAAAAAAAAAAAAGAAAACACTGCATTTCCAAACAATGCATCAAAACAAAATACAATGAAAATACCAAGGTTATGTCATCAGCAAGTGAAATTTAAAAAGTAATATTTTATTTTATCCAGTCCTCATGCTGGAAGTATATCTGTAATTCTAGGTCCAAATTCCCTAGTATATTTAATCTACATTTTAGTTTAAAATCAAGCTTGCATAATTGTTTGAGCAGAAAGTTGATGATGAATTTAGAGCAAAATCATGCAGTGTTATGCAATACCATGTGCAATATTTGTCTCTTCTAAAGCTTCTATGAAGTTGGAATTCTAGGATTAAAATTCCCCAATCTTATCTTTTATATCCCTTATAAACACTTTAAGCATAAAATAGTATTTCAGTCTTTTATATTGTTTGTCAAGTTGTCCATGGTTATTTAATGAACATTTAATAATATTCACACATATGGGTATTAAAATCCCTGTAATAGATCATTTGAATAATTGTAGTTGCCAATGAGAAATGAAAAGATCTCCCAAGGACTGGGGAGTTAGTTCAGCTATCTAAGTGCCTGTGTGTCAAGCTTAAGGACCCAAGTTTGATGCCTGGCACCACATGCTGTACAGGTCTGAGAACCCTAGGAGCTCAGGGCCAACCCTGAAACCATGCATGGTGGCCCATGCCTATAATCCCAGCTCTGAGGGGCAGAGACAGGAGGATCACTACAAGTCTGAACTGCGTAGTGAGACCCTGTATCAAATAAAAATAAATAAATAAAAATTGAAAAAGAGGAATGATCTACCACAGTTCCTTCTGACAGAAAATTGATCAAGTACTTGTTTTCAGAATCACTGCATGCTCAACAGTGTTTATAAACATAGCAGACTGCCGTGTGCTTGAGGTACAACCCCTCAGAATCATTAATCTGGAGTCCCAAGACAGTATCCATTTTGGAGACCTAGGAATCCACTATGTGCTCAAACCCTGTGAACACCATTTGCAGTGCTACTTAGGTTATAACTTTCACAATGTTCAGGTAACTGGTTAGCATGGACCTCAAGCAAGGAATGCTTCAACATCTCAACATCTGGGCGGCAAAAATTAGGAACGAACGATCTCACCCTACATAGAAGGCCACTTCCTGAACTCTACAGCTTTGGAACTTTCTGCATATTTCCCTCCCTGAACTGGGCCACAACCTCGTGGTCAGGTCTTGCTGTTTTGTCCCCTTCTATGTCTTTATCCTTCTTTCTTTTACCTTTTGTTTTAAAACAAGTTCCTTAAAACTTGTTACATATTAATACATCTCAATTGTATCAAAGTCCAAAATAAGCATGCTGCTCACTTACTTTCTTTGAAATTATTGAATATTTATGAGTACACTTTTGTCATATGTAATGTTTACATTTGTCATAGGGAGTTGATACATTTAGGTAACACATCTCAATTCCTCTTCATCTCCTCTCTTTGTTTCTCTATGATCCAACACTTGGTCTCCTTAGCATTTGCAAAAACTCTATTGTTTTCTTCTAAGTTTTTTTTATTTTTTCCCATTCTCTTTCCTTCACCCTCTTTCCTTCCCCTCCATCCACTTCTTGTTTCCCTTCCCATTTGAACAAAATCTCCTTACATTCTATTACCTATCTTTTATTTTGCTCTTTATGTTTTCAGCTTATTATATAAAAGAAATTACATAATGTAATACTTAAGCTTGCGCATCTGATTTATTTTACCCAATATTATGGACTCAAAGTGCATCCGCTTACCTAAGAAGACCTCCAGCTTCTCCTTATTTGTGGCAGAGTAATACTACATTGAGGAAAATTACCACGTTTTCTTTATTCATTCAGCTATTGATAGGGCATTTCCAACATTTAATTATTACAAATATGATAATTTATAGATTATCATATTTGTGTTCTTGTAAATATAACTATACATGTGTCTCTATCATATGATGACTTAACTCTTTTAGGGATATCTAGAAGAGAACTGGCTCAAATGGAATTTCTAGTTTTATTTTTGTGAGGAATATCACAATATATGGACTACTATTTCAACCCACCTAATGTCTCAGTATATTTCCATCTAAACAGGCATAAAACAGTAATAAAAAAAAAAAGCAAGAACAGAGTGTAAATGATGTAAATTTCAAGAAAGAAGATACATAAATGTTGAAAATGCAGATCAATGTTTTATATAAGATGAAGGATTTGGGTAAACATACCTCCCAAATAATTCTAACTGGAACCAACTCTTTGAGAGCTGTAGTATGTAAGAATTATTATATAAATGCGTTACAACCACCCTTGAAAAGGCTGAAATTGACAGTAGGGTGCCACAGAGAACACGCTAATGTTGATAGAGACTTGAGCTTGGTTATTCCGTGTGGGCTTACTACTGATACTTTACAATGATGATAATAAAGTATGATATTTATATTCAAAGCCTCTAGCTCCAATCCTTGTCCACACAACTGGATTCAAAACGAAGAAAGTTGTTACTTTGCTTTTGAAAACTGGAACACTTGGTACCCTGCTAAAGAGCACTGTTTGAAGGAAGGCTCCAGTCTTCTACAAATAGATAGCAAAGAAGAAATGGTAAGCACTGTTTCGTGGTCTTGTTTGGGAAGCACAAATACCATGTTTCTTATTATGTCATCATTTCTCCTGTCTAAAGACAGGAGCTGAAGTTTTAAAATTACAGGTTCATAAAATTATTTTCTCTTTGTAATAAAAATATATATGTATATGCAAAATAGTGAGGATACATACACAGCTACTTTCTCTTAGTTCAATGAGAAGATTTGCACTAATATTGTTTAGATAAGAGATCATGTCTTTATCTTGTACTCTGAATAACTACTATGACAACAACAATATGCAATGTATTAATTATTGTAGCTATCCTACTAATCTGTTTTGAAACTGCCTCGTTGCTATTTCTTTCTCATTAAAATTAATGAAAAATAAAATAAAATAAATAAATAAAATTATTTTCTTTTCAAATTTGATCACAGGGCCAGGGAAATAGCTCAGCAGCACAGGTGCCTGCCTGACAAGTGCAAAGTCCTGAGTTCAATCCCCAGTAGAAAAAAGAAAAATTTGATTATAGAAGTTAGAAATGTTTCTTCCAATAAAATACTCATAGCTTAATTTCCCCTATAGTGTAATCTCCTAAATTATTTCCCATATTGAAGTACACTGAGAAAGAGTGATATTTGTGATGTAGGATGTTAAGGATGTTTTAATTTCTCATAACAAACAGTATAACAATTTATCTTCATTTTGTATGTATTAGCTGTTGGACTCTGGATTTGTGGACAGGTGTGCTAATACCTGAGTCTTGCTGTTAGCAGCACATTGATCACACTGGAATAAAAAAAAAATCTCTAAAAATATATCCCCACATTTTTAATTCCCTTTCTGATGCATACGTTTCCTTTCATTTCTGGCTAGCAAATTTCAAGCCTCTTAGTTTAAAGTGGTCTTTTTTTTTTTTTTTTTTTTTTTTTTTTGTGGAACCGGGGATTGAACTCAGACCCTTGTGTTTGCCAGGGAAGCACTTATTGCAATGAGCCATCTCCATGGCCCCTCAAAGTGGTCTTAATCACTGTTTCTTTCAGTTCCCAATTCATGGTTTGTTTTTTACAGGATTTTATCAACCACAGCTTGCAGAAAGTCACACCCAGCTCTGATTACTGGGTGGGACTATCTCAGGACCAAGCTACCAGATCATGGTTTTGGCAAGATGGTTCCTCTCCTCTTCCTGAACTGTAAGTCTAGAAGATGTTAATGGAAAACTAGAAAATTAAGAGGATTCAGATATTTATTTTACTTTCTGCAGACTTTACAGGTTCTTATCTGGAATCAATGCTAATACCATGGAAGGGAAGCTTCCCAGCTTCTAAATCATCACCACAACCCTCTTTCTGTTGTACATTAGACAATTCAAACCCAACTTTGAGTGTCTGAATATAAAATATGACATAATTATGAAATGCATTTTTTTCTAGCACTTGATGAAGTGGTCACTTAAGGACCACTGAGACAAAGAAATTTCAATCATTATTAAGAAATTTTTATATTAAGCTTTTCATATAAAACTAGAAAAACTCCTGAGCAGAATCAAGTGAATTAAGAATCCCTTGTATTTATATATCTGTCAATGATAGAGATATTCATATTTATGTATCTATCATGCACCTGTATTTTGTTCTCATTATAAGCTACTTGTTAGAATAGTTAGGATAGATATGCAGCTACTTTCACTTAATTCAATGAGAAGAAAGATTTGTACTAATAGTGCTTGGACAGGATATCCTGTCTGCTTCTTGTGCTATGTATAACCACTACAAAGATGACAATGTACAATGTATGAATTATTGAAACTATCCTATGAATCAGCTTTGAAACTGTCTCATTGATGTCTCTCAATAAAATAAAATAAAATAAAATAAATGAGCTACTTGTTATAGTAACATAGTATTATTGAGACAAAATAGCTATCATTGAACATAGAAGATTAAAAAAAAAAATAGAAGGGTGTCATCTTCAAAGAAAATAAACAGAACAAGAAGCATCTCTTCTGAATCTCCTTCAAGGACCTCACTGTCTCCCCCTGTTCTAACCTCAGAAACTCTTCCTTGCCTTTCCAGGTTGCCAAAAAAGAAAGCCGAATCGATGAGTCCCCAATCCACTCACCAGGTCTGCGGATACCTCACCAATCATTCACTTTACTCTGCTAATTGTGCCAATTGGAAATATTTCATTTGTGAGAAAAAATCTTTAAGATCCTCTGGCTGAAGTCAGTTGTTCAAAGCAGTATCTCATTTTTGTTGGTATTTGGATCAAGCCCTTGGAAAACCTACCACAAAAAAAAAAAAAAAAAAAAAAAACAGCAAATAGAGATGTAAACTGGTATTTGTGGAGCTATGAAGCCAGCTTTTGGGGATTCATAGCATGCTTTTGTATCAATACTTGGTAATATTTGTCAATATTTTCCCCAGTTTCAATTACTATTATTCAAATTGGCAAGAATAAAATTGATTTTAGAGTTACAAAAAACAAAATCTCAATACTCTGAAAACAATGTAAAGGAAGCAGTTAATTCCCCCACTTCTAGGGGCCGGGGAGATGGCTCAGTAGAATAAGTGCTTCCCTGGCAAGCACAAGGGTCTGAGTTCAATCCCTGGTTCCGCCAAAAAAAAAAAAAAAAAAAAAAAAAGATCACTAATTCCCCCACTTCTTTAAAAAAATCCGATGTAGTTACAAATGCCACACAGAAATCTGACTGACTTTTTAAAATAAATGAATAATTAAACTAAATTGGCTTTCTAAACTTCTTGTTTGCCTGGTCTTGCTGTGTGCTTTCTATGCTTGCAAGCATTATATTATTGGATTGACAGAGAGAGAGGTCAAAGATAGGGGTCTGCAGTCTCAGAACTTTTTTTTCAGGACTGAGAGTCCTACAGGAGAAGCGTACATCTAGAACATCACATAAGCGGAAACGATACGTAGGACTCTCGTCCCAGCATGTCCCACAGTGAAGGATAGCTGTGAGCTGCATTCCTGCCCTCCCGAATCCAAGGGCTCACGGCCTGCTTTCCCAGAGTGTATAGCCTGCAGCTGCTTTTCTCAGCCCTCCAACTTCCACACTATACAATAGTAATAGTAATTATTTCAAAATCTATTTGGTGACTACATCAGAAATACATGCATTAGAGTGGGCGTGGTGACCTGCACCTGTAATCCCAACGCTTGGGAAGCTGAAACCAGGAGGAGCACTACTCATCCAAGCTGTGTAGTGAGACCCTGTAGACCCTATGCTACATATGTATAAAACAGCTGACATATACTGGGGTTTATTTTATTCCTTAAAATAAATAATTATTTTTAAAGAAAAGAAATTGCTGAGATATCTTGGGTTATATAAGTGCAAAGCCTAATTCACGAAGCCAATAGATAACTTAAATGAAACAAAAATTATTTTTGCGTAAATGTCTCTTTACCATAGGTAAAGTACTGTAAGAATGGGAAGAGGTGCGTAGTTTTGTTTTTCTTTATTTACCTAGGACTTGGAATTGAAATATACTGTCCCTTACAATAGCCGCCCCCCCAAAAAAAAAAATGAAACAAAGCAAAACAAAACCAAAAAACAGTATAAGTTATCTCCTGTGTTAGGTTTTCACAGCTGGGAGCTAAATATAATAACCTAGAGTAAAGGAGGAAATGATAGCGATCCTCAGTAGCATAGACTGTTTGTCTCGAGATTCTTCAAAGCGTCCTCAGTAGCTATGTTTAGAGAAATGATAGGAAGCATCTACAATTCTTCTTTTAAAAAGTACAATGAAATGAAAGCTAAACATCCTCTATCTGATGTTACCCAGCCGGTATACACTCTGTACTTACAAGCTGCAATTTTACCGACAATGCAGCTGAGAGCGCTTACAAACTTCCTCAGAGCGAAGCTGCTCTCACACGGATATTAGGGATGGGACAGCTTTCCTGCAGGTTGCCTATGGCCTAGGATCCCAAGGTTTTTTAAAGGCAGGTGGAACCAGTTTACATCCTTTCCTTAACTGGATATTTTTGGTCCATCTCACTGAATTTTAAGTGAGCTTTTACAAAAAGAAATGAAAATAGTAACTCTTTTACATATGTAAAGAGGCTTTGATGTGTAAAACCATTGGGATGACAATAGGATAATAATGTGTAATAGTTGAAAATCTCTTCATACATTGAGTCTTGTGCAAAAGCCCCTGCACCAAAAATAATCCTTTTTTTTTTTTTTTTGTATCCTTCAGTACTACAAGAATCTTTCTATGGAGGATCCAAACTTTAAGCCTAACCCTGAAACACCAATGCTAACCTTTTGTATGCAGCTAATAGCCCACTTGCATGCTGCAAATAAAAGTTCCCCGTTACACTTCTGGCACTTCCTGCTGCTTCAGGACTCTTGAGCTGCTTCCTGTTGATAAGTCCTGAGAGGTGGTTTAATATCCTCAGGAAGAGAAAGAGTTCACTGTGTACTCTGGGGGACTCGATTCTACCAGGAAAGGGCTTGTTCCTTGTCTTGACTTCTCCTGAAATTTCTCCTGAACATTTACACACAGGAAAACCTGTAAGGGAAAGTCCTGAAAGCCACAGAACCAATTCACAAGCTTCACCTTTCTGATTTGCAACTGCAAATTGTTCTCAGTGCATCGTATT
Source organism: Ctenomys sociabilis (assembly GCA_004027165.1). Lineage (NCBI taxonomy): Eukaryota > Metazoa > Chordata > Mammalia > Rodentia > Ctenomyidae > Ctenomys > Ctenomys sociabilis. Next base: position 109,254 of record PVKA01002951.1, on the reverse strand, counting down.
TTCTGTTCATCTTATGATTATTTCCTATATTTAAATTTTCAATTCAAGTGGGCCAGGGAGATGTCTCAGTGGAATAAGCACTTCCCTGGCAAGCACAAGGGTCTGAATTTAATCCCTGGCTCCGCAAAACAAATAAATAAAAATAAATAAATAAATAAATTTTCAATTCAAAATTAAATTACATGGAAAATTTCCATTCACTTATTTGTATTTCTTATACTTAAAACTTTGAAAAATAAGTGAAGAAAATATGTCATACGCTCTTTCTGTTCTCTGAAATGCTTGTTCATAAAGTAGTTAATATTGAGAGCTTTATTGCACAGACAAAAGAGACTAAGGACACCGAAAAAGCTCAGCAAAAGAAAGTCAGATAAAGGGGGTTGTTTTTTGTTTTTCCTTTTCTTGCTGCCTAAAATGATTCTTTTCTGGGACCCAGACTTGGAGCATGAGAGACTTGAAACATGAGTACAGCTGACCTCGCCGTCTCCAGGCAACTTAATTCTTCAAAATTAAAAAAATCATTTGTTTTTCTTTACCCTCACAGCAGAGAAACAATGTGATATTTTAAACAAATGTGTCCAGTTTATTTCACCTGAGAATACGGTCTCCAGGTGCATCCATTTATCTGAAAATGTGTAATAGATATTGGGAAATAGGAAGAAAGGATTCAAATGGAAAGGCAAACAAAGGAGAGGAGGGGAGAAGGCAAGAAGGGAAAAGAAGAAAAGAAAGTAGAAGGGAAAATGGAATCAAAGCTTTAAAAAAAGGGAGAAAGACAGGTGAGGTGACTGGAGAAAAAAAAGAATACAGGTGTGCTATGTACAAGCACAAACTCCCTGTGATGCTGTGATCATTGTGTATATGCAAAGTGTATGAATAAAATTAAATTTTAACCAGTAATTAAAAAATAAAGTAGAAAAAAATATAGTAGGCCTTCAAATTAAAAAAAAAAAAAGTTATCCATCTCTGATCACAGATTCCAAGCATCAAAATCCAAAAGCTGCTGTGTTCCCATTGTACAAGTTAGTTCATGAGGTTGTTTGGCTTTTGTGTGTTAAGCATCCTCACTTCTTGTTACGTAACTACTGTATTCCCCACTATCCCTGAGCATATGCATTCACCATAGAAAACATTTGACAATATCCTCTTGTTCCCCAATGTAGACATCTTTATGTAATTTCTTCACGAGTATAGATTTCCACACGACTGCTTGCGCATTCTTGTGTGCTTCCATATTCAAAATGAGCCATTAAATCCTTTTAAATGTTTTAAAATTTTCCACACATTTGACATTGCAACCTGGCTCAACACTTATTTCACATGTATCTCATTTAATGAAGGATAATATCATAAGGAACGATGAATGTTTTCTGTGTTTTAAGAAAAAGGTCTTTGTTGAATTCACGGACCTATAGTAGGTGGATGCCAATGGAATACCCATCTCAAACAGGACTGAATGAAGAAAGGGGATACAAAGGAAGGACCATTCTGTACCTGTATATACAGTATAATTAGGATAGATATACACCTACTTTTGCTTAAATCAATGAGCAGAAGGATTTATACTAACAGTGTTTGGACACAATGTTTCTGTCTGTATTTTGTACTATGGATAACCACTAAAAAGATAACAATGTACAATGTATCAATTATTAAAAATGTCCTATTAATCAAGGAAATAAGTTAATTAAAAAAAGAAGAGAAAACATGGAAAAAAAAAAGAAAAAAGTCTCGTACAATAATGATTTGCCTCATAAGTAAATCAGAAAAAGTATGAAACTCTATTCAGTGGAATACAAAACCATAGTTGCATGACCGATAATTCAGTTTCTCCATGAGATAGATGTTTACTGAAAATAAAACTGAATCATCTAAAATGTAAATAATCACAGTGGGAGATCCTTCCGAATGTTAAATCCTTAAAAGTGATTTATGTTTTACCAACAAAGTCAGTGGCTGTGATGATATTATTTGCAAGATTCCCATTACTGTGTGAATGGAATCATCTTAAGAAAGGACTAAAGTGAATGCCAGATAGCTCAGCAGACTAAATTGCCTCCTTAGGCCGAGCACGGCAGCCAGGGTTCGATCCTGGGCATGCCATGTGGGCCCCACCCCAGGGCATGATGAGATGGCAATTGAGACTGGGTGTGGTGGCAAGCACCTGAAATCCTACCACTTGAGAGAAAATAGGAGGATCTACATGGTGAGACCCTACAAGATCCTCTACCAAATACATTTAAAAAGAAAAGAAAGAGAGAAGGAAGGAAGGAAGGAAGGAAGGAAGGAAGGAAGGAAGGAAAGAAAAGAAAAGAAAAGAAAAGAAAAGAAAAGAAAAGAAAAGAAAAGAAAAGAAAAGAAAAGAAAAGAAAAGAAAAGAAAAGAAAAGAAAAGAAAAGAAAAGAATGAAAGAGAGAAAGTCAGGACTAGTCCAAAACCCAGCTGGGAGGATGTTGCAGCCTCTCTTGCCTCATGGACTGAGTGGAAATCATGTGGTCTACTGCAACTCAGTTTACTCATTGCCCATGAGTTAAACTCAGGATCTTCCCTCAAAATACTTCACACTGGGACAATGTTTAACCATCCTCTCAAAGACACTATGTATTTTAAAGACAACATGTTATTTTCCCAAATAATCAGACAAGAATTATTCTTCTAGAGTTTTCAGAAATTCCAGTAAGGCTCAAACAAACAGAATGATGATTACTATACTTTGAAAAGCAACCCCACATTGGATTTCCCCCAATATCACAGATCCATTCTAAAACCACACATACTTCACATTTATTATATTATTATTAAATCTTTAGTACCTGAAAGGTATAAACATGGACCAAAAAGGCAGGCAGTAAGAATGTAACCCAAACTATGCCAGGTACAAGTAAGAGAGACCTTTTCTCTTTCTGGTCTTCAGTTTCCTTGAAGGGGCAGTAAGTCTGACGTAGAATTTTGTGGAGAATACATAACTAATATTATGGAGAATTAATTCCTAAGTAAAAGACGCAGTTCTTGGAGTCTTCTGAGCACAAAGAAGCATATTTATAAGTCAACATTTGGAAAGCTGGCCCCTGGCAAAGCAGATTGGTTCTTATTGAGAGACTAAAAAAATAAAAAATGGGAACCAATAGAATAGCTGTATACTTAGCAACTGTGTGGTAAATGTCTAATTTCTCCTTGACTCCTGATGGTTGAAGCAAACAACACCATTTCCATTGAATTCCTCTACTTCAGGAAAGTCCTTACTTCTTTAAGCAAAAGGAAGACAAGACAACAAGGAGGTAATACTGGATGCTGAGAAGAAAGAGGATTAAAAAATTGTCTCTAACTCAAGAAGGTGGATGACAGCTTCCTAGGTTCCGGGAATGAGTTAGTGATCCATGAAGAAGGTTCATTCTGATTGGTTTATATGTGCAAAAGTTCAAACTCAGAAAGGCTGGTGATCCTGAGCAGGAGAAAAGAAACTGCTTTTCCTGAATATCTTCCATCTCCAGTGTCTTGTGCTGCACATCCGTCGCACTGGCCTCCCATGGCCTGACCATGGTTGGAGTTGAGCAGCGGGTGTCCCACGGAGGGACTTGGGCAGCTAATGCAGCTTCTCGGGGTCCACTCTTCCGGCCACTCTCTCACACGCACACCGCCTCAGCTCCCTGCAGTCTTTGGAGAAGGCCTTGCCATTGAGGATGGTCACGCAGTCCCTGTTTCTCACATTGCTGGCATCTATTATTATCTCGAACCTTAAAACAGGGGAAAGATGATTAATTAACATTTAATCATCTTTCAAAGGAAATATTAAGAGCCGTAAAGTACACAGAAGCCTTTCTGTGGTAGAGTGAGTTTGCTGAAAAGACGGAATCACCTTGCTCCTTGTTATCAACCGTCCCATTTTCATCTCCGTCTCAGAAGCAACAAATGACCCAAAACTTTAAATAAAATGAGGACATCCAGGTACATGGTATGTACCTGAAATCCTAGCACACTGAGAAATTTAGGTAGGGGGATCCCAAGTTTGAGACCAACCTCAGCAATTTTGTGACATAGTGAGACCTTATCTCAAAATAAAACTAGAAGAGGCCGAACATCTGGCTTAGCACAAGGCTCTCAGTTCCACCCCCAGTACTGAGGGGGGACACGAATGTGTCACATGATTTTACCATTTTTAAAAGTACGTATCTTTCTTGCAACTTGGTTTATTGCACTATAAAATACAAATGATTTCATGAATGTGTTCTGTCTTCCAGGAGAATAAATTTTTTACTGTAAGGGAAAAAGGTATCTGTTCAAATGTTTAAATATAACATATTTTATAAAGTTACATTTTCCTATTTCAAAGAATTCCATGCATATTTATAGCTAATCTCATCAGAAGTAAAAGTAGTGTTTTATAGTAGTTTTTCAATATTGTCAGCAAATCTATTCTGAGTATGTGTGTGTGTGTGTGTGTGTGCACATGCGCATGCACGTGTTTTCAGGTAGCAAAGTTTTGTATTTATTAAAGGTAAGAAAAGAAAGCAACTCTGCAGAGTGGGCCAGGTAAAAGTAGGAAAAGAAATGCATGCTACAGAGTGGAGCACTGTGCAAACACAGGAGCTCCTCTCCATGAATATATTTTTGAAAGATGTGTTTCTTATTTCACTGCCGGAAAAGCCAGATAATCAGAAGCTATAGCATGTCTCTGGCTCTGTGCAGAGACAAACAGTTTGACTTCAGAATCGCCACTATAGTTGGACTCCCGGACTTCAGTTTGCTCCTCTTTGCCTCCCCTGCTCTGGCTGTCTCCCCTCTGCCTCCTCCATCTCTATCTCTTATCTCATTCCCAGTGACTCCTAGGTACACACTGCTGGAAACAAGCAGGGAATGGGTCCTTGCCATTTATGACATATATGTGTCTTCCTGGTCAATTTATAAGCCATTCAAGAGCAAGCATTGTCTCAGATATTGTGGGCCAGCCTCCTGTGAACACATCACCCAGTACAAAGGAGATGTTTGATGAAAGCTTACAGACCAAGCTGTTGAAAGGGCCTTTCCCACAAAACATTCAAAAGGCTTACAGTTCAAAGGAATAAGGTGCTCCATCGGTCCACAGCCAGGCCTTGCCACTGCCGTTGCGGGAGAGCCCTGTCCAATAAGAGTAGAAAAACTCTGAGTAGCTCTGAAGCACGGAAAAGTCCTGTGAAAAAGCACACAAGAAAACCTTTAGCTTTAGGGAATGCTGAGGAGAAAATAAAAGGGAATGCACTTCGATTAAAAGGTCAGTAAAAGGAGAATTTGGAAGGATTATTTCTTACAGAAGGAAGAGAAATTTTTAAATTTGCATGCTGATGTGTGTGTGTTTGTGCAAACATTCGTAGTGAAATGCATGACATTATTTTCCTAATGTTCATAATGAAATTTTTTTCTGTGATTTAGGGAAGGGTCTACATGGTGTTCAGGGTCTCACTAATAGATTAGACTCATAGTGATTCCCCTGTTTACAGTCTCCCAAGTGCTGGGATTACAGGCACACGCCACCATGCCCAGTCTCAATCTCAGTCTCAGGGCATCTGGGAGCCAGGCCAGCATGGCTCCATATTGAAAATTTTATGAAGTTGTATACTCCTTTTTATCTAGTCTTATGTATACTTCTAATATCATTTACATAGAAATTCTCTAAATTGAGTATGTCTTTTCATTCCACCATACTGAGTTCTGTAGGACAAGTGCTTTGTGTCAGCATTTTTATTAAGCACTTGTATAATTGCGATACAGTTAATTCAACCAAATCATTAGGACTTTAGTGAGACTGTTAAAGGACAATATAGTGGGCATGTGAAAACAACTATACTGAAAAGTATTGTTTCTAACCAAGGGAAAGACCCTTCAAGTTAAATGTCTTGAAAATAAATCACATGAAAGAGATTTAAACATATACAAATGCATACATTCCACAAGAGAAAATAACTATATATCTTCACAAGAAAATCTTTTTTTTTTTTTTTTTTAGTGGAACTGGGGTTGAACTCAGGCCCTTACGCTTGCCAAGGAAGTGCTTGTTCTACTGACCCATATCCCCGGCCCCTACAAGAAAATCTTCTATGGGCTGGGGAGATAGTTTAGCCATCTAAAGGACCTGCCTGACAAGTGCAAGGATCCAAGTTTGATCTCTGGTTCCGATGTTGTGCAAGTCCTGGAACCCTGGGTGCACTGATCTGGCAGCTGAAACCAGGTGTGGCGGTACACATCTGTAATCCCAGCCCTGGGGAGGCTGAATCAGGAGTATCACTACAAGCCCGGACTGCATAGCGAGATCTTGCACTAAATTAATCAATTAATTAATTTTTTAAAAAAGAAAATGGCATGAAATGTATGAATTATATACCTAAGTCATTATTATGGGTTAGAGGTAGAAAAAACAAAAAGAATAAGAGAAAAATTAGGAGAACTTGTGGCTGTACTAGTAAAAAATAAAAAGTACCTCCCTTCATGAGTAAACTGAGCCTGAAAGAAAGGGTAAAAGTATTATGTTAGCAAATGATAGATATTACAAAGGATCACTCATGGAGATTGTAAGAAATGGTCAGAATTAAGATGTAGCTAGAAGGATGTTAAGAATTTGCCTGAAGTGTGGAATTAATTAACCACTTGCTGAGTATCTTCTCTGAGCCGAGAAGTTCTGCAGAAGTATAGAGAAATCACGAGTAAGTGTGATTGTACTGATGGAGAACTTCAATGCAAAAGCAATGTAATATAAGAAAGGGGATAATTGTGCTATTGTAACGGTGTACTTTAACTGCATGCACTTACTGGCGTGCCAGTCTGTCCACTTATCATATTTAGCTTGCTGAAGCATCTAGAAGGCACAATACACATTTGCAGATTATGCTAACGATTTAATTGAATATGTTTCAATGAACAGCTTTCTCCTTCTTGTAATGCAACAGCCAGCATGTGTTAGTCTCATTTTTTCAGGCATTTTATGCATATTGTTCCTGCCTTACCCACATGAAAAGAAGAAGGAAACTGAAACACTCCCAGTTTTCTTGCAAAAGAGAGGGCAGTCTGAAGGGCTGTTACTACTAGGTTACTACTTAGGTAGCATCTGCAGAGCGATGGCTATCTCCTTCCGCAAGCCACCCAAGGCAACAGGAGTAAGACTTCTTGAGTCTTCTTTGGAGTAAGTGGGAAAGTCATGGGTCAGCCACTGGCTCATCAAAATTTTCCTTCCTACCCTTTCTTTTTGTCATTTTTTTTTTTATATTTTAGGGAAGGGTGTATAGGGTGTTCAGGGTCTCAATACTAGATCAGACTCATAGTGATCCACCTGTTTACAGCCTCCCAAGAGCTGGGATTACAGGCACCATCTCAGAATGCTCCGGGGGCAGGACCAGCATGGCAGGCCTGGGAATTGAACCCCTGGTCCCTGCACCTGCTTGTAGGTGCTTTTTTTTTCTTTATTCATTCATTTATTTATTTTATTTTATTGAAGAACAAATAGCAATGAGACAGTTTCAAGACACATTAACAGGACAGCTTCCATAAATTAATACATTGTAAACTGTTTTCATAATGTTTTGGTATCGTACAAGGTGCATACATGATATTATACTTACAGACGTTATTATAACTGATGTCTCTGATCAGTGAATAAAGAGAATGCAGCTATTTACTTATCTTATTTTTTATACCTGAATTATATCACAGATTCAATAATTAATACTTTCTACCTTGTTATTTTTCTAGTGGTTGTCCATAGTACTAGAAGCTGACATAATATCTTGTCCAACCACTATTAGTGCAAATCTTGCTTCTCATAGAATTATGCAGAAGAACAGCATAATTATCCTAACTGTACTGTTTATACACACACATCATGATTCTTCCTTTGTATACTCCTTTTTTGTCTAGATTGTAAGCGCTTTAATCCCCTGAGCTATTTGGCTGGCCCTTGTCTTCACTTTTACAATAGCACCTTACTTTGTAATATAGGCCAGCCATGACCTCTGCACATTCTTCTTGCCTCAGCTTCCCAAGTGCTGGGATTCCAGGTGCAAGTACGACCATGCCCTGCTTTACCTAACCTTTTCATATATGACCTCTTTTTCAAAGAATCATTCAGTAATGGTTCATCTTCACTGTCAACTTCATTGGCATGAAACAGGCCTAGAAGGTTAGTAAAGACACACACTTCTAGGTGTGTCTGGGTTGAGTGACTCTGGGGACTACCTCTGATCCTGAGCCCTCTCCCCTCTGACTTTTCCCAATCTCTCTACCTCTGGCTTCTACAAGGTAAACAGATTGACTCTACCAAACCCTTTTGTCCCAAAGCTTGTGCCTTGGGGACAGCAGACCAAGAAATGAAATAAGTGTAAGCCATAACCCAAAATAAGCCTTTCCTCCTTTAAATTGTTTTGTCAGGTATTTTGTCTCAGAGAGGGAAAGCTGACTTTGAAACACTGAAAATACTCAGGACATTACCAGAACTTCTTGTGTGTCTATCTTCAGCATAGTAGAGTTCTCAGCATTGCAAAAATATTCACAGCCCTGCCAACTCTTAATATTTAGGTAGAACTGGTAACATTTGTCCCCATGCCATTTCCATTTTTCTGGGCAAGGGCTGCACCTGGGTCCTTGGGGTGGGGAATACAAGAAATAGAATTTCAGTTATTTTTTTTAATTCTTTAATATTCTTTTCATAAAATTCTGTAACATTTAATATCTCAACAACAAACTAATTGTTTGGTCTAGACATTTAATTTCTCCTGCAATAATAAATACAGGTATTTAGTGAACATCTAGAATATTCCAGCAAATGTTCATTAGTAAGAAGTGGAAATCAAAGCAGACATTAACTTTTTATATGGACTATCATATCTAGTAACGAATGGCTAGAATTTCCTTGACCTTGCTTATGTAGTTCAGAAGCAAAAAGAGAATAATCATTTTCATAAAGCTGTTCATAGTTCAGAAAGCCAAACTGTATGTGCTCAAGAAACAAAGTCTCTTTAATATTTCCTTCCACATCTTCCATATAATAGAAAGTAGATTTTTGAGAATATAATATATACCAATATGAGGTGAGTCCCATTCTTATTTTATCCAAAAATATAATTTTAGGGAAAAAATAGATAAAAATGAAGTTATAATGATACAATTTTTATGTGTCAGAAATTAAAGTGGAAATCCAAGCCAGAATGGTCAAGTATACTATGGGCTATGTGGGTACAGAAGAATGCAAATAAGTATTTATATGGGTACCTGGATTTTGAGAGTCAGTGACCTATAACTGACTCCTTTGTGGATAAGTAACTGAACAAGAAACTTAATCATATTCACAAAAATTTCATTGTTGTAAATGTAATTTAGTATGTAGCTCTTAACATGTTAAAAATCTGGTGATCAGACGTAAAATAAGCAGAATAATTCATCCATGAGCATGCAGCCAACTGAGTTTTCACAAAAGCTTCAAGGCATCACACATTACTAGAAAAAAAAAACTCTCTTCAATAAATAGTGCTGACAAAACTGTGCAGAAGTGAGACAGCAGATTCCTAGTCCACGCTGTATTACAAGGAAACTCAAAGTACATGGAAAAATTAAATTTAACACCAAAAGCATAAAAGTGCTAGAATATTGGAGAAATGCTGTGCAAAAATGTTTTGAATGTGAGCCTAAAACATAAGCAATCAAAGTAAAAGTGCATGGCCAGCAAGATAGTGCAGTGGTGTAAAGCTCCTGCTTAGGCAAGCTTAGGCAAGTGCAGGGCCCTGTACCTCAGTGTGGTTCGATTCCTGGCACCACATGCTGCACCAGCCCCACTGAGTGGTCCATGTAAAAGAAAAAAGAATGGAAAAAAGTTAAAATAAACAAATGGACTTACACCAAACTAAGAAGCTTCTGTACCATAAAGAATAGAAAAGATAGTAAAAAGATATCAATAAAAATGGAAGAAAATTTTTCTAACATACTCATTGGAAAAGTAATCAGTATCAAAAATACATAAGGAAGCCGGGCGTGGTGGCACAGGCCTGTAATCCCAGTACTCGGGAGGCTGAGGCAGGAGGATTGTTGTGAGTTCGAGACCAGCCTGAGCTTCAAAGTGAGTTTAAGGCCAGCCTGAACTGCGTAGTGAGACCCTGTCTCAAAAAGGCAAAAAAAAAAAAAAAAAAAAAAAAAAAAAAAAAAAAAAAAAAAAAAAAAAAAAAAAAAAAAAAAAAAAAAAAAAAAAAAAAAAAAAAAAAAAAAAAAAAAAAAAAAAAAAAAAAAAAAAATACATAAGGGATTTAAAGTCATCAACAAAAACAAACCAGTCAGTTATGGGCAAGTGATCTAAATAGGCATTGCTGAAAGAAAACATAAATGACCAACAAGTATGTTTAAAAAAAAAAGAAAAAAAGCTCAATATGGAATGAAATGCAAATTAAACCTCAGTGAGGAGTCACCTCACCCCAATTAAAATTATCAACATTCAGGAAAAGATAAATTGCAAATAAATGGCAAAGATACCTAGAAAGGGGAACTAAAAAGAGGGTTATTGTATCATCCGGTAGTCACACTACTGTGTATGTATCCAAAGGACATAAAAGCGTGTCATTTGTACACCCGTGCTTGAGCCACAGTTCCCATCAACAGCCAAGATATGACTGTATCCAATTATCCAAAGATATATGAATGGATAAAAAGAAATGTAACACACACACACACAATGGAACAGTATTCAGCTATAAAAATGTGATTCTGTCCTTTGGGTCAAACTGGATAGGACTGGATGATATCATGTTAATTAAAATAAGTCACAAAGAGAAGGACAAATATGACATGTTCTCATTTGTGGGAAGTAAAGACTGAGCTCACAGAAGAAAAGAGCAGAGTGCTTCTCACTAGTCTGGCAAGGCAAGGAGATGGGCAGGAGGCTGAAAAGAAGCTGTAGAAGAGGCACCCAAATGCAGAGGGAAAAAAATACATCTTCATGGTTTAATAGTTGAATGCAATCAAAAACAATCTATGACGCATTTCAAAATAAATAGATGGGCCGGGCGTGGTGGCGCAGGCCTGTAATCCCAGCACTTGGGAGGCTGAGGCAGGAGGATTGTTGTGAGTTCGAGACCAACCTGAGCTACAAAGTGAGCTTAAGGCCAGCCTGAATTGCATAGTGAGACCCTGTCTCAAAAAAAAAAAAAAAAAAAAAGACAAAACAATCAAAATAAATAGATGGGCATGATGTGTCCCAACACATAGAAATAATTAATATTTGAAAATATGGAAATGCTAATTACTCTTATTTAATCATTACACATTGTACACCTGTATCAAATTATATTTTACCCTATAAATATGTAAAAATGACATCCATCAAAAAATCTGATCAGAGCCAGGGATTTAGCTCGTCAGCATAGGGCCTTCCTTGCAAGTGTAAGGTCTTGAGGTCCATTCCCAATACCAAAAAAAAAAAAAAAAATCTGGTTAATACCCAGGTGAATTCTATATTATTAATAGTTCTTAATAATTGAAATATTTCATGGCAGCAAATAAAATGTTGCATTAATAAATAATGCAGGAGGTTGTCCTTGTCATATTAGGACCACTGTCAACTTTAGGACCTTTTTTGCCTCAGGCACTTCTGCTTGTTCAGAATCCCACTGTAATGAGAAAGACGAAGCTAGACAAACTCACAAATTTAAGCAGCTTCCAACTTCCCAAGACTTAAGTCAAAAGGGGAGATTATACATATCTAAAGGGGTTTTGCCAGAGGACAAACAAGGAAAATATCAGTAGAACCGGGAACAAGAACTTACACATATAACGCCCTGAAAAATTGATGAAAAGTATAACTTCAATGAATGTATAAAATGATGAAAGGGATTATTAGATTGAAAGGACAAAGACAAGTCTGAGACTTTATGTGAAATAGGTAGAGATGCCATGGAACTAAAGAAATTGAGTGACAGTTACCGCTTTACTTATATAACTTTATCTAATGTAATATTATGTAATCAATTAGAAAGATGGCATAAAAGTCAGAAAAAAGCTCATTTCCTCTGGGCACACATAAACACACACAATATTACAAGGAAAACACATATATAGGCAATGTATGTTTATGGAAAAAATGTACATATTTTTGTCAGATTAATTTATGTACTGAAAATAGGCTGCTTTGTTTGTGACATGTACAACTAGGAAAATTGCAAACACCAATGAATTTCTAAGATGAACACACATGCTATGAGCTCCTTTTACATGCAAATTATCTGTCTATACATATGACATAATGTGATAAATGTTTAAAATTGTTCATGATTTATGAAGCAAGCCTATTCATATAGCCACAGCTGATATCCTCAGAAAAGGTATCTAGTTTTGCAAATACATGAAATCATGTCATTGATCACTTTATCACTCATAGGGCTTTGCGTTTCTGCTTTTCCCTTATTTTAACTTGGCTTTGAGCACAAGAAATATTGAGCAATTTGTATATGTAGTCCCAACTCAGCCATTAGTTCTTATACATTGTTATAAACCTAGTTCTTAACTTTTATATGTCAATTTTATATTTAAGGTAAATATGGATTATTTGCCTAACTTTTTTATTTTTATATAGCTTGATGAAAATTCCAGAGACCACTGGTTTCCTAAAAATATGCATTATCCTTTTGGTGATTCAAAATAATGTCCAGCTGTGCTGTCAGAAAAAAAAAAAAAAAAGAAAAGAAAACCTATTGCGGTCTGTGGGATTGTTAGTCATAAGACAAAGAATCACTTGGAGAAGCAGAAGTGGGCCATTATTTACTGGGTAATCACACAATCCAAACTTCTACTGAGGATGGAAAGTGATATGCATGGAGAAGAAAAAGAGATCATTTTACTTTAGAACCCCAAAATGATAAATAATGATGATTTGAAACTGTAGGTTGCCTCTTATATTCATGTTAGATGAGCAACTGATTTAATGAAGCACACCATTATGAAACCCAAGAAAGCCAGGAGAAAAGTAGGACACCCACACACACGCACCATGGGGTGGGCGCGTAGACTGAAGTGATATTTCTCATCTTTGTCAGCAGGACCTTCTAAATCAAAGTATAGCATTACCATTATCTATAGTTCTCATGAAAATGCTTGTAGCTGGTATCTACCTAATTAATACAGAATTAAAATAACTGATTTGATGAAGGTTATCTGCATTTTTTTTTATTTGATCCTTGTATAATTCTTAAAACTCAAGAACAACTGCTCTGAGCTTATGGACTTTCTCACTAGGATGGATTTGTAAGCAGATGTACCATGGAAAATTGAGACCACATCTTACATTTACCTTCTTTGTCGTGTTATATTGGGTATCAAACAAGCTACTTGTTTGTGTGGTATCAAATGTTGCTGCAGAAGAATCTCTTCACGTGTTGTAACACAGACATGTGTGGACTGTACCGTCCCAAAAGTGTTCATTATCTTGTAGTTCAGTTTACCAGAAAACTGATTAAACAATATGCCTTTCCATTACTGTGCTGGGAAATTCAGCTCTAACCTGACAGATACCCGAGGGACCCAGAGCTGAGGACACACTCACCCCCACTTTTATTATAAAGCTCACGACAGAGCCTTTCAGCCATGTGTTGCAGCGTCTCTGCCAACTTCTTGTTCTTAACTTGAAAGGATTGCAGCTGCTGGGACAGATTCCCTAGTCTTTCTTTGTTTTCAGAGATGATGACTTGCTGAATGCTGGACAGCTGGTAGAACTGAAAAACTAAGCAAAGGGCCAAGTCAGACTGGGTAGCCTTTGTCTTAATATCTGTTTCTGTTTCTTACTTTTTTTTTTTTTTTTTTTTTTGTCTTTTTGAGACAGGGTCTCACTATGCAGTTCAGGCTGGCCTCGAGCTCACTTTGTAGCTCAGGCTGGTCTCGAACTCACAACAATCCTCCTGCCTCAGCCTCCCGAGTGCTGGGATTACAGGCATGCGCCACCACGCCCGGCCCTCTGTTTCTTACTTATGAAGAGAACAAAAAGTGTATCATTTCTGACCTCTAGCCCTGTGTTCTCATATAGCTATATTCAAGTTTGGACTCCAGTACATACATAATAAATTATACCACTTTAGGCAAATTAATTTCTCTAAGTCTGTCTAAAAACATGAAATCATACTAGTAGTCTCTAACTTCAGAAGTAAATTCACACACTATCTTATTTTCATGTACACTCAACCACCACTGAACCTAAACCACAAATCTACTCTTTGTTAGCTACAATATTGTCAATGTGTTATATATTGTTGCTCATTCAATTATTAAAACAGTACATTTTATTTCCCTTTTTAAATACAAATTTACAAGCATAATGCAGGAGAATAAGAAACTTCCTTAATGTCATTTAACCAAAAAATTTCAACATAGGCTTGGAACTCTTTCTTTCTAAACTTAAATACAGAAATGCCTTGTGAATCCTAAATTGCATTGTATGCCTAAGAAGAATGGTAGTTGCAAAACAGTAGTTCTGTCAAAGTGAAATAACAAGTTGAGAAAACAGAAAAAGTGAAACTTTATATTTAAAATTAAGATCCCATAAATAAAAGTTTAACATTTCTTATAAAACCCTAGCTTTTAGGTGAAAAGGAGGATTTGAGTGAGGGGCTGTTCCCAGTGTACATGTGCACAACAGGCTAAAGTAAGAGTTAAAAGGTAAAGGAATACCCTTGCTCCAGCATCTGTCTGAGATGCCAAATAAACCTAATCTTGACATTTAAAAAAAATCTGCTTTTCGTTGTGACCTTTTGCCTCAAATGGTCTTCAACTGTTTCAGAAATATGGCTGTCAAGTCCTGCCCCAATGAGGTAAGATTTCCTACTTTTCTTTTCTTCCCTGTTATGATGTACACCACACAGTTCTAAGAAATGTACAGCATAATGTAGATACAGTGTCATAACTTTCAGCATAAACTCCTACTGTCCCTGTATGCTCTCACTTTCTGCTTTAAGGAACTTGTTCTGCTAGTTTCAAGTTTAAAGACTTCCACAAGCATTTCTTCTTTCTTTGCTTTTCACAAGGTTTTGCTAAATGATTTTAACTTCATAGCCCTTTTGAAAAATATCACAGTACTGGAAGAACTCATCTATTCTCCTTGTGTTCAGGGTGTGGATATAAACAAGATCTCTTCTGTCTGCCAACCGAGCCACGCAGACTAAGGGCAAAGAGCACGGCCGCCTCCTTCTTGTGGGATGGGAGTGGCGTGAAGCACGCATGAACTTCAATATTGAAGTGCAAATAGAAAAAATCCTTCTCAGAATGCTGAATTCTAGTTGGAAAGCGATTGTTATATTTTGATACTTCTACTATTCATCATTTTAATTAGGTGCTGCTAGAAAAAAAGAACATTTAATGATCCCCAGGCTCCAGAATTAAAGGGGGGAAACATCCATAACAAGTGCTTCTTCTCCCAGACAAACCCTAGAACTGGGCCCCCAACCCAACCTGCAGAGTTCAGACTTACAGCCAAGGCCGAGCGCCGCTAGGCCAGCCAGCAACACCAGGCACAAGGTCAGCAGCGTCAGGGCCACTGGGCGCCAGGCAGAAAGAGGGGTCCTGGGCTCTGCAGGAAACAAACCAGAAAACAAAATTTTGCTCTTTTTCCTTCCTCTTTGGTCGAAATCAGCAGCCACGTGAGCGTAGTCAGTTCTGGGGGAGAAAAGCTGGGTGCAGGAGGGCAGTGATCACCGTGAGAGAACTTACTCTGGGTCCTGGATGCGCAGTCTACAGCTCAGCTCAGCCCGCCACTCCACCCTGTGCTACTCTCGCCTGCCCATCTACTTGGTCCTGAATCACCATCTGCATCACAGCAGTCTCTGATGGTTGCTTTTATAACCTGCATGTCAAGGTTGTAACAGTGAAAAGTGCCTGAAGCAGAGCTTGAGAATCCCTGAAATTTAGCAAGAAACTGCTTTTCATGCCGTTAGGGGAAATAGCATTTATGTAGCATGCCCTCCCCTCTGGATTCCATATGTGCTTCTTCTAAGAACCAAATTATATAGCAGTAACCAGAAATTTTCGTTTTACCATTCCTTTCAGGATTTCTTTATTGATTGTCTCTTTTGTAAGGTTGCTGTTTATTCATTCATTTGATACATATCCCTCAAATAGATAAGATTATTGCGATTTATAAAAATCTATTATCTATTATAATAGATTATAAATTTTGCAAGCAGGCATAAAAGCCATCTCAAAGTTTGCATCATTAAATAAACAAACAAACAAAAACCATAGCCAATATCCTTTCCTTGCCTCCCAGCCCATAAATTTGACTTGTCTTTTTCTTTTTGTTATGTGTTTGCTACAGGGTCTCATTCAGACTCATAGTGATCCTCTTGTTTTCAGCCTCCCCAATGCTAGGATAACAGGTGCGCACCACCATACCCATACTCGGTGGCCTACTCAGCATGCCCGCAGGCAGGGCCAGCGTAGCATGTGGTACGGGGGATCAAACCCCAAATCAGACTTGTGATTACAGAGGTCTCACTGCACCTCTGAAACAGGACATATATATCTGGATCTAAATAACTGCATTTATCAGAGAGGGAAAAACCGCTGCAGGATTTGCAGGTAGCACCCAGGTAGAGCTTTGGGATTAAAGTAAAACAGCTCCAGAGTGAAACCTTCAAGCTTTGTGATGCAGCAGCTATATTTCACTGAAAAGTCAAGTCAGGTTCCAAAGTAGGAAGACTGAAAAACAAGTTCATTTTCTTCTCACCAGGTCCTTTACCTAATTTAGGCAAAAGATTTTCACTAAATGCTATTCCTTTTTTTTTTTTTTTTTTTTTTTGTCTTTTTGAGACAGTCTCCCTATGCATTTCAGGCTGGCCTTAAACTCACTTTGTAGCTCAGGCTGGTCTCAAACTCACAATAATCCTCCTGCCTAGCCTCCCTAGTGCTGGGATTACAGGAATGCGCCACCATGCCCGGCTTAACTAAATGCTATTTCTAAAGGAGAAAAGATATATGGTAAAGATAGGGGTAAAAATAGAAATATGATTACATACTCTAGAACTTACAGTTTAGCAGGGAAAGTAAGTTAAAAAAATAAGTAACAATAAAAATCACAGAGTAGAAGTATTCTCATGATTTAAAATATTATTCATATATCTTAAACATCTTGCATTATATTTAGAACTAAATGCAAATCTTTTGCAAATTGTTATTCATTAATAATGGAAATTTAACTAATTTAATCACTTGAAAACTTCCAATAGCTTTATTGCTCTTGAACAAATGCTACAAACTGCATACAGACCTTAGCTAACCACTTTGTATTTTCTAAACTGCTCCCCCCTTGCTTTAGGGTTCTGTCACAGTCACCTTAGCTTGTCCCTGCCTCAGTACCTTAGGCTGTGCCTGCCTCCACCTCTGTACTTGCAGGTGTCTATGGGATTACCTGCAGGCTACTCCTTGTTTCTCTTCTTTCAGTTTAAATGGTACAATCGAGGAAGAGGCTAGAAGAGGCTCTGAGGCCATCTCTAGCATGTGAGTGACTTACCCTGTCAGGAGAATGTGCTTGATGATCTTATTAGCTAACACTTCCTGACTGTGGCTCATCTCTGTCTGTCTCTTCCACCAACAAGTGGCACTCCATTAAAACAGGGATTGCATCTATCTTGTTCTCTAATGTATTTCTTTTTTTTTTTTTTTTTTTTTTTTTTTGGTCTTTTCGAGACAGGGTCTCACTGCAGTTCAGGCTGGCCTTAAGCTCACTTTGTAGCTCAGGCTGGTCTCAAACTCACCAACAATCCTCCTGCCTCAGCCTCCCGAGTGCTGGGATTACATCTAATGTATTTCTTGTACTGAAAACAGAACTATAAACTTAATAAGTATGTGAACATGCAAATAAAGAAAAGAATGAATTATGAAAAAACTATTGTTACCTAAATCAGAAAGTTTACAAAAGCAGAGAAATATTTAAAGTTAAATTCTATAGGTCAGGACCAGGGAGACAGCACAGTGATCTAAGTACCTGCCTGCCAAGCACAAGGACACAGGTTTGATCTCCAGTCCCACATGCTTTGCCGGCCTCACCCTGGGTCCACCTAGCCAGCCACCAAAACTAGGCATGGAGGCACACACCTGTAATCCCAGCACTGAGGAGGCTGAAGGAGGAGGATCACCAAAAGTCTGAGCTGTGTAGTGAGACCCAGTACCAAATACATACATTTTAATAAATAATTAATTTTTGCAGGTCAATTTTCAAAAATCCATTGGCTTTTAGGAATAATTCTTCTGGTAGAGTACAAAAATAAATGTATCTCCTAATCCTTCTAGTTTCCATACCTCATTGTGTATAAGATCTTGCATAATGAATAAATATGAAACATTTACTTCCATCAGTTTCCTGTACTGAGCTCACCTAGGTGGTTTAGTTTAAATTTTCCTGAAAAAGAATCATTTTCTTATGACTTAGACTTTAATAGCACTTTAGATCAGTAGAACATAAAAGAACAAGCTCCAGTGAAGAATGCAGGGTATGCTACTCATCTTCAAAACTCTAAGAATTTAAAAGATCAATATTGTCCAAGAGAGTTAATCATGTGTATGGTCCTGTGGTGGCTTCCAAAAGCATGAGTGCATATGCAAATTTAATGCTATGGTTACTTTATTTTTTTATATTATTACTATTAAACCATTAAATTTATTATAGTTCATGAGCAAGATCGGTAGATAGAGCACTTGTCTAGTGTAAGTGAGGTCCTGGGTACAATATCAGCAAAACGCACACGCACACACACACACACACACACACACACACACACACACACACATTGTTTTGGCTTGTGTCTTAGTCTACAGAAAATAAGCTTCCTTTGGGAAAAGTTACTACCTATGTAGCCATTTTGGAAGTCTGCCAGATGAAACATGGATTGAAATAGCTTAAGTAATGTTAGTTAGTTAGTTAGTTTGTTTGTTTGTGTGTGTGTGTGTGTGTGTGTGTGTGTGTTTTGGTACCTGGGACCAAATTTAGGATCTTGTGCTTGTCTGGCAGGTGCTTATGCCACAGATCTCTCATGCCCTTGAAATTTCAGATCCACATGTTAACACTTTGTATTTATTTACTTTGGAGTAAATGGTGCTAGGGATCAAACTCTGGAGCTTGCACTTGCCAGGCAGACACTTACACAGCTGAGCTAGCTCCCTGGCCCAAGTATTGTTGAATTTATGGATGAATATCTATTCCATAAGACACTTCTGCTATATTTTTGACTACCTCTTAACATAATTGCATGAATATATATCTTGCTTTTTTTTTTTTTTGTGGAACCAGGGATTGAACTCAGGCCCTTGCGCTTGCCATTGAAGCACTTATTCCACTGAGCCATCTCCTCGGCCCATGAATATATATCTTAAATGCATTAAAAAGAAAGCTCCTCACTCAATGAGAAAAAAGGCAAAAGGACAAAATAAAACCAGGGTAAGGAAAGTATTGTGTTTTTGCTGAAAGGATTGAAGAGGGAAATTAATTCTCACCTTCCTGGGAAAAAAAGATCCTAGATTTTAGATGTTACAACATAATTTTATAATTATTATATTCACAAAAACAAAGAATACATGCTCCTTCCTGAAACTACTTCTAAGACAAGAAAATAAAACATGAGCTTTATTCTGCTGGGAATCAAAGCTTTAAAATTTTCCTTATGGTGCACCTTCTTTCCCAAGTCAAAATTTCACATTTAGAAATCCCCTTCCTCTCTCTGCTCAGCACTCACAATTGTTCCTCATTTTATCTAAGGACCCTGAGCAATCCTACCATAAGAGAATTTCTAAGATTGTTGAGGTCAATCCCTCAGAAGCATGCTTTCCTATTAAAAAAAAAAACAAAAAAACAAAAAAAAAACATGACTTTGAATGTTTCACTCTTGCTTTAGTGCTCTTTCCCTTCCTGGTGTGACTTTTTTCTAACTCTGACTCTAATGTTCCAAGGTACTATCCCATGTGGTCATGCTGAAGTATTTCTCTAAAAACCATCCCAGACTTAAAAAGAATTCTTGTGGAAAATAAGCTGCCTGAGAAATGCATGAGTTTGGCATGGTTTTACTGTGGTTTTATATTTTGGAAGCAAACCATTATGCTGTCTCCTGAGGCATGTTTAGAAAGAGGTGTGGACAAGCTAAGGAATGATATAAACATCCCGAAGAATAATAAGGTATTTATAGAAAAAGCACCTTTTCCTGTAGTCTTTTACTATAACCATACTACAGTGCCAGGGTCAAGTTTTGAATACAAATTCCTTTGTCATGACAAAACCATTGTGGATGAAGAAGTTAGTTGTGTTGGACCAGTTGATCTTCAGTAAGCACCTGAAAGGGAAGCCTTTCCTCACTGCCAGTCTTAGGCTTGTAAGAAATTAAACAGACAACAAATGTGCTCTAGGAGTGTCTCTCTGGAATGCAACATGTCTTAAAAGCTTGGGGGGAACCCAGCTAATTTTTAAAACTATGCTCAAATTTCTTTAATCATGCATCATTTCTCCACAGACTTTTACACATATATAATATCCTTAATCCTAAAATTACATACTTGAAACATTCTAGTATCTAAAATGTATGCGGTCATGGTTTTATTCAGTAAGTGACACCTTTGATCTAATGTAATATAAACAACCAGTTGTGCTGGCATTTGCCAGGAATCCCGGCACCTAGGTGGCTGAGGCAGGAAAATTGCCACAAGGGAATTATAGAGAAATGGGGCCAAAGACTGTGGCAGTGTACATAGTATTTTAAAATTTATTTCTCTTATCCATTCATATCACTATATTTTTAACATTTTCCAATATAGCACACTGGAAGTCCCTATCTGACATTTAGACATATTTTTAAACTTCATTATTTTTTTTTCTTTTCAGCAACTTTTTTTCTTCGTTCCTTTCATTTCAGTTTACAATAAACTCTTCATGGGAATCTTCTTCAATTCAGTGGATAGAGACTGTTTTTGGCATTCAAAAATGCAGATTTCCTGTATGGACACATTTCACACATTGCTGTTCTCCATTTCTCTAAATGTAGATGAGTTATCATCCCTATTATTTTTTTTAAAAAAGTGTATATAAGACTATATGAGGTATGTCCTGAATATTGTTGCATTTTCAATGCACACTAATTAGATATTTAATAAGTTTTGTAACCTAAACAGTGTAACCTTTCACTTACTGAAGTATAGCTCAAAAATATTACCATTAATGATGATCATGAAATTTCCTGAATTACAAATACAAAAGCCCTAGACACATTTTCTTATGAACCATCATGGATAGGCTGTGAGGATGGAGATTGTTATTCCAATTTATAGCTATGGAGCTGAAGCTTGGAAAGGTTAGACACTCTACCCAGGAACACACATCTACTGCTAATAATTGTCATCAAATGTGTCACATATACTTTGTAATTCAAGGATGAGCTTGAAATTATTCAGAAGGACAACTACTTTTAACCTTTACTGGGATTGGATTGAAGTGAACTAAATTGAACTGACCTAAACTGAATTGAAATGAACTCTTGAACTGAATTGCATTGCATTGCATTGCATTGCGTTGCACTGCACTGCACTGCACTGCACTGCACTGCACTGCACTGAACTGAACTGAACTGAACTGAACTGAACTGAACTGAACTGAACTGAACTGAATTGAATTGAATTGAATTGAATTGGATTGGATTGGTTTAAACTGAGAGGCATGGAGCTTTCCTGGAGCTGTTTAAGAACTTTGGCAGACTCTGGGCAGCCTTTGGGACTCTGGTAAGTACGTTCCTTATCTCCTAGCACATAGATGTGGGGCTTCTGCTTGTGTCATTCCAAGCTTTAAAGAAATTAGAACTCTGAATGGCTTGTGGGGTGCAGGAGAGCTTTGATATGTAGGCCCAGCTCAAGCAGAAGTAGAATATTCCTGGAGCCATTGAAGAACTTTGGCAGACTCTGCGAAGCCTGCAAGACTCTGGGTGATTACTGGGTGCCTCAGAAATGAAAAAAAGGAGGGGACAAAAGGCAATCTGAATCCTCTACCCCATGCAGAACAAATCCTGGATACAAAGACATATAAGGACTTAGAAACTATACACCTGAAATCTCTGAAATGATAGCAATAGAAGTAAAGAAACAAGTCCATCAGGCTATAGAAGAAATAAGAACAGAAATAATCTCTCAGGTTCAAAAACAAATCACAACGATCATGAAAGAATTGCTAAACACAGCTAAAGACATACATAGAAAAAATAGAGTATAATAGAAACGATGAAAACACTAAATGAACAATACAGGACAGAATTAGAAGACATGAA
Organism: Ctenomys sociabilis; assembly: GCA_004027165.1. Lineage (NCBI taxonomy): Eukaryota > Metazoa > Chordata > Mammalia > Rodentia > Ctenomyidae > Ctenomys > Ctenomys sociabilis. Next base: position 86,980 of record PVKA01002951.1, on the reverse strand, counting down.
ACAGATTCAAACAGATATCTTGGATATTAAGAAATCCATTGAAAGCTGGCAAACTCACTTGAATGAAACTAAAAATAGACTTTCAGACCTCAAAGACAGTGTTGCAGCTAATAAACGTGAAATAAAAGAACTCTAAAAATGGACATGGAAACCAAGAAATAATAATTCAGCAGCTATAAAACCATGCAAAGAAAAATACTATGAGAATAACAGATATCAGTGAAGCAGAGGGAGGCAGCACAGATGACATAAAAAGAATATTTGCAGAAGTAGTAGCATGAAATTTTCCAAACATGAGAAAAAAACTTCACATACAGATAAGTGAGGTATATAGAAATCTGCACAACCATAATCACAGTAAATCTCCTCCTAGACACTTGATAACCAAGATCTCAGAAATTTGGCAAAAGAATAAAGTATTAAAAGATTCTAGAGAGAAGAAATAGATCACACATGATGGAAAACCCATCATAATCATGGCAGATTTCCCAATACAAACCACCAAATCAAGAAAAGCTTCAAGTGAAGTATTTCAGGTCCTCAAAGAAAACAACTTCCAACCCAGATTTACATACCCTGCAAAACTATCTATCAAAATCAATAGTGAAATAACATCATTTCCCAACAAAGAACAGTTGACCACCAAGCCAACCCTACAAAGAATACTGATAGATACTCTAGGAAGAAACAGAAGTGATCACAGCTTCAAGAACAACAGAAAAGAATCACACAACAGAGCAAATCAAGAGAAAAAAGTACAGAATGTATAACAGAAAAATAACATGACAAAGATAAGCTAATATGTATAACATAACCATCAATGCAAATGGCCTCAATCCACCAATCAAAAGAAACAGACTAGCAGAGTGGATTAAGAAATAAAATCCAACAATATTCTGCATACAAGAAATACATTTAACTCAAAAGGAAATTCACAGAACAAAAGCCAGAAGTTGGAAAAGAATTCTCCATGCCACAGGAAACAAGAAAAAAAAAGTTAGTTATGCTGGTTGCTGACAATGTCTTCAAACCAAAAATCACACAAAGAGACAAAGAAGGTCACTATATACTTATTAAAGGAAAACTGCAAGAGGAATAATAAATATATATGTACCCAATCTAGGAGCACCCTCCCATGTAAGACAAATTTTAACCGACATAAAAAATAAAATGGATAATAATACAGTAGTCATGGGGAACTTTAACACTCCATTATCACAAAGAGATAAATCAACTAGGCAAAAAAATCAAGAAGTAACAAAACTAAACCAAACTTGTGAAGAAATTGACTTGGTAGACCACTACAGAATATTCCACAACAGAATCCACAATCTTCTCAGCTGCACTTAGGACATTCTCCAAAATAGACCATATAGTAGCACACAGAGCACTCTTAAGTAAATACAAAGCAACTGAAATTATCCCATGCACACCATCTGATCACAATGCAATAAAACTGGAAATTATTGACAAAATAAACTATAAAAACACCATAAATGCATGGAAACTAAATAAAAACCTCTTAACCAATGGGTCACAGATGAAATTAAAGCAGCATTTAAAAAATATTTACAATCAAATGAAAATGCTGACACAACTTGACAAAACCTGTGGGATGCAATGAAAGCTGTCTGAAGAGGAAAATTTATAGTGGTAAATTTGCACATTAGAAAACAGAACAAGCTCAAATAAGTGATCTTATGATGTACTTCAAGCTCCTAGAAAAAGAAGAGCAAGTCAAGCCCAGACACAAAGAAGGCAGGAAATTATAAAGACTAGAGCAGAAATTCATGCATTGGAGACAAAGAAAAAAATACAAAGAATAAATGAATCAAAGAGTTGGTTCTTTGAAAGAATAAATAAAATTGGCCTCTAGCCATCCTAATCAAAAAAGAAAAGAAAAAAGTGAAATTTACGCAATAAAGAATGAAAAGGGAAAAATCACTACAGACCCTATAGAAATTCAGAAGATCATCCTAATTGAATGATCTTGGAATACCTATATCCAAAATCTTTACTCTCAAGGATGGAAAACAAAGGAAATGGACAGTTTCCTATGTACATATGAAATGCCAAAGCTGAGTCAAGAAGATACACAAACTCTGAATAACCCAATAATGAGAAACAAAATTGAAAATGTAATAAAAACCCTACCAACAAAGAAAAGCCCAGGTCCTGATGGATTCACAGCAGAATTCTACAAGAAATTTAGAGAAGATTTAATGCCAACTTTTCTCAAACTCTTCAGAACAATTGAAAGGGAAGCAATTCTCCCAAACATAAACAAGTGTTACTCTGATTCAAAAAACAGAGAAAGATCCAACTAAAAATGAGAACTACAAGCCAATCTCTCTAATGAACATAGATGCAAAAATCCTCAGTAAAGTATTAGCAAAGAGAATGCAGCAAATCATCAAGATTATACATCATGATCAAATGTGATTCATTCCAAGAATGCAGGGATGGTTCAAGACACAAAAATCATAAATGTAGTATAAATGTAATATACTATATCAATAGAACCAAGAACAAAAACCATATTATCACTTCAATAGATGCATAAAAAGCCTTTGATAAAGTCTAACACTCATTCATGATAAAAAAAAAAAAACCCTGTAGAGAATTGGAATAGATGGTTTATATCTCAACCTGGTAAAGCCATCTATGAAAAATCAACAGCCAACATCCTACTAAATGGGCAAAAACTGAAGGCCTTCACTTTAAAATGAGGAACAACACACGATGCCCACTGTCTCCACTCCTAATAAATATATTTATGGGAACATTATCCATAAAAATTAGAAAAGAGAAACAAAAGGATTAAGGATTCAAAAGAAGAAGTGAAATTATTATTTGCAGATGAAATGTTACACTACATAGAGTACCCCAAAGCCTCCACCAAGAGGCTTATAGATTTAATCACCAAATTCAACAAGATAAAAGGATACAAAATCTACACCCAAAAATCAGTAGTATTTTTCTACACAAAGAATGAACACAGTGGGGCCAGGGAGATGGCTCAGTGAGATGGATCACTTCCCTGGCAAGTGCAAGGGCCGAGTTCAATCCTCAGTTCTGCCAAAAAAAAAAAAAAAAAAAAGAATGAACACACTGAGAAAGAAATTAGTGAAACCATACCTTTTATATTAACATCCAAATAATGAAATACTTAAGAATCAATCTCACAAAGGGTGTAAAAAATTTACGTAGGAAAATTATAGCACTCTGAGAAAAGAGATTGATGAGAATTTTTGAAAATGAAAAAATATTCCCTACTCCTAGAGAGGAATATGGAAGAAAATGGCCATATTCCCAAAATTAATATATAGATTCAGTGCAATCCCAATTGCAATACCATTAGTATACCTCACAGAGCTAGGAAAAATGTTCTTCAAATTCATTTGCAACTAGAAGAGACCCAGAATATCAAAAGCAATCTTGGGAAACAAAGGAAAGACACAAGGTATCGCAATCCCTGTGATAAAATCAGCATGCTACTGGCATTGAGACAGAACTGAGGGTAAATGGAATAAATTAGAAGATGCAGACACAGCTACAAACACACTTAGCCACCTTAACTTTCATAAAGGGGCCAAACAGACTCACTGGAAGAAAAATGCCTCTTTAGTAGATGGTCTGGGAAAATTGGCATTCCGCATGCCGGACTAGATCCATGCCTAAAACCATGCACAAAGTTACAGTCAAAATGGATCAAAGACTGAAATATTAAAGCATAAATCCTAAATTTTCTGGAGGAAAATGTAAGTAGAAATCTCAAAGACATAGGGGTAGGTAGAGAGTTCCTGAACAAAATCCAAACTGCACAGGAAATACTTCAAAGAATCAACAACTGGGATCTTATCTTTCTGAAAAGTTTTTTCACTTCAAACCAAATCTCCAATAGAGTAAAAAGAAAAGCAACAAACTGGGAAAAAGTTCTAATCAACTGTCCCCCAGACAAAGACTTTCCATCTAGAGCATACAAAAATTTTTTAAAAATCAGGCCCCCAAAATTCAAAGATGCAGTCCAAAAATTGGGCATCAGAGATGAATATGCACTTCTCATAGGAAGAAATACAAGTGGCAAGTAAATATATGAAAAAATGTCAACATCATTGGTCATTCGAGAAATGCAAATTAAAACAACACTGAGATTCCATCTCACCCTGAAAAGAATGGCTAACATCAAGAAGTCAGCTAATGACAAATGCTGAAGAGGCTGTGGAAAAACAGGCAGCCTTCTACACTGTTTATGAGAGTACAGACTGGTACAACCACTATGGAAATCAGTGAGGAGATTCCTTCACAAGCTAGGTCCCATGCAAACCAGCTGTTCTCCTCTGGGTACTTTTCCTAAAGAACTGAAATCTTTATACCACAGCGATACATGTGCTCCCATGTTTATAGCAGCTCAATTTGTCATAGCTAACTCCTGGAAACAATCCGGATGCTCATCAACGGAAGAATGCACGAAGATGTGGTATGTTTACACAATGGAGTATTATTCAGCTATAAAACAGGATAGATTTGAGTCTTTTATTGGTAAATGAATGTAACTAGAGAACATACCTCTAAGTGAAATAAATCAGACTCACATGTGCAAACATTATACTGCCTCTTTAGTGTAAGAACCTGAAAGAGAAAAATGGAATCTGAAGGGTACAATAGACATTGACAAAAGGCAATGAACTTATTCAAAAGGAAAGAGTTACTGAGTTTAGGAGAAGGACAGGAGAGGGAAAGAGAGAGAGAGATTTGTCTATGCACGTAAGAAGGATGATTTGGACAACCATAATGTGCATTTCTGCGGGCCTATGGAAAGAAGTAGTTAATGCTTAAATTTGTTTTGACTCTTTTTTTCAACTTTCTCCTTTTTGTCTTCTTAATTTCTTATACATTTCTTTCTTGTTTCTCTCTCTTCTTTCATTTTACATGCACATATCTGGTAATAGGAATAACTGATTGGAAGACACTATGTATTACAATAAATGCTGTGAAATTTGTATTACTTTAAGTGAAAACCTGTATCACTTGTAACTTTTTGTTTTAATTCTAATTTTAGAATTAAAATTTAAAAAGTCAAATAAAATGAATTGAATTGAATTGAACTGAACTGAATTTATTTAAATTATGGAGTTATTTAACCAGTTACATTTGCATGCTGTTGAGTAATGGAGCTTTAAATACTACCAGGAATATAGATTCCAGGGCTAAAAATTTTAAGTCATTATAATCCTCCTCATAACTCCCAAATTAATACTTGGCCTATGTATCATGTCTAATGGAATCATAGAAAGGACCCATTATGCACTTCCATATTGTAAAATATCTTACTTACAACAACCTCCCTTCAGTGCAGTGCTTTAAGCATAAATTTCCCTACTCTACTGGCCAGGTGGACTTTCTGAAGTGTGTATTTAATCATGGCCCTCTATTTAAGGAGAAAAGTTTCTTGAGCCCTATCCATTATGAGTTAAAATTCCTTATCATTAGACTCCTTGCCTACTTTGTAGCATTAGACCTTTCATCCTCAGCCAAATAGCCTTCATTGTCCCCTCTTGTTAAATTTTGCTGATGATTCCCCAAATTATTGTACCCTGATCTAGAATCTAACCTAATCCAAAGCTTAAATATCCTCTTTTCCCTCAGAACTCATCTTTCTTAGTTTTTCCACTTAACATGCTCTATTTCTGATGTGAACAACTACTCTTCTTATCTCCCTGGTGTCACCTTTGAACCATGGTGCTTACTAGAAGTCACCCATACCCCATCTTGCTCCATCTGGAAAACCTGGACTGAACCTTAAGAATCTGAAGCACATGTCTGCTTTAGGATCACTCAAAACCAAGCAACAGGTAACTTGCTCTTCCCTTTGTGGTTTCTTGGCCTCTGACATATATTTAATAGCTCTTAATGACATTTTGTTGTATCTATTGATTCAAATTACTTCTCCCACTTTCCTAAGTACCTCAAAAGCAAAGCCTCTCCAGTGTCTATTATAGTATTTTGTACTTAGTGGGTGTGCTTTTGGGTTTGTTGAATCAATGAGATGTGCTCTATACCTTACATCTGTAGGGATGAATTTATACTGTAGTCATGGAAAGGAGGTTAAAAGCTGGGAACAAAGCAAAGTAATTCTGCATATCCTTTTGGTGGGAAAACATTTAGTCTTCAGCAGAAATCATTGCCCATCTGTTATTCTAATTTTCTCTCACTTCCCATCTCTTCTTCTCTCTCTCTCTCGGTCCCCCTTTCTTTTCTTCCTTTGTCTCTTAGGATGCTGAGGATTGAAAGAGGGCTTTCCTATGCAAGCAGTCAACCGCTGAGGTACATCCCCAGAACTTTCAGTCCAAACCCACATTCTACACCTACAAACGTGTGACCATTTCAAATGCATGCCTCTCCTCCTGGCAGCCCCTCAAACTGCATCCATCACCTGCCCGACTGCTCCTGAGTTTACTAAGTCAGTGATAGCATGATTCTCACAACAGCTGGCTGAACTTGATCAGCCTAAATTCATTCTTTCTTTGTCTTTCTCTAATATCATCAATTCTTTTTTATTTTTTGCAGTACCGGGAATTGAACTCAGAACCCTGCACTTGCCAGGCAAGCTTTTATTCTACTGAGCTATCTACCCAGCCCCAATATCATCAATTCTTGAATGTCTTCTTCTTCAACATCTATCACAAGGGATTTGTCTTCTTTTTCCTTACTGCACGAACTCAGTTCACCTTGTGCACACACAGGTCCAAACTTGGGTGTCAGCCTGTCCAGTTCCACACTCCTTCAGGCCATCACCCACCAAAGCCTAGACAGTCTCCCAACAATGTGAATTATGCTTTTTTCCTGTTTCAGTCCTTCAGTAATCTCACTTTAGGTACTGAATAGAATTAAAGTATCTCATTATGGCCTGAAAAAAATCCTCTTTAACTTTCAGACTTGCCCCTCCCAAAACTACCTCCAAATATACACCTCAGCCAGAACTTTCTTGGCTTTCTTTCCCTTCTTGTACTTCAGCTGGTACAGTTCCCAAGCCCATGCACCCCTTGCCTTACTCCATATCATGAGGAGTGCCCTAAATCAACAGTGAAGTCTGGGCTCCTCTCTCCAGTCTGGCCTGAGGTCCTTCACCCTCTGTTGCATAGACAAGACCCTCTGACTTATATTCCCAGCTTGAGCTTCCACTTCAGTACATTATTATACTGACCTTGAGAACAGTATTTCACTTCAACTTCGTAGCACACTGGCATTATATTATTATATCTGACACTGGGGAAAAAGTATGGGGGCCTTGAACTCACTGACTCTCTTTGTAGCCCAGGCTGTCCTCAAACTCAAGGGATTCCTCCTGCCTTAGGTTTTGGAGTACTGGAATGACAGGCGCACACCACCTCACCCAGTAACACAGCATTCTTTTGAATCTGCATTCCCAAAACATTCTCTGTGATTCTTGCTGTGTTTATAATAGCTAAAGGTATCAAATATATTTTCTAAGAAATAGTGGGGGGGCTGGGGAGATGGCTCAGTGGAATAAGTGCTTCCCTGGCAAGTGCAAGGGCTTAAGTTCAATTCCTGGTTCTTCAAAAGAAAAGAAAGAATTGGAATTTTATAGTGATAGTCTTTTAAATACTTACATGATCTCTAGGGAAAAAATATATGTATCCATATGGGCTAAATATGCTATCAGTAGTACCATCTGGTATTACTAGTACCAGATGTTTGTGTCCAGGCACCTCCTAGTAATCTACACTCCTGCTTCTCCAATTTGTATTTCTCACTGGGGCCACCAGACACTGCAGCTAGTGTTTTTTCTTGTTCTACTTCCCTCTCCACCCTCCAGCTGTAGCGGAACTTACTTGTACACATTGTTCTTGCTTCTGTGGATCACTAACATTTGGGAGAACGCCGGACTGCAGTGAAAGCTGAAGGGTGAAGTTATACACAAACTACTCTAAACAACAGCCTGCCGACTGACTCTTCCTGCGATTTGTTAGAGGAAAACATTTCACATCCTATTACATGCATCCTGTGGCTGCAGAAACTGACCTCCCTCCGGTTGCCACTTAGCTTCAGGTCAAGGAGGCTGGAAATTCCCAACACCCTCTGACAGCTTATGGAGTAGTTCAGTGCAAAGACAAAAATCCATACCTCTGGGTCTCAAGTAGAAGGTCATGGATGAATAAAGAGTGACACAAAAGTTCAGTGCAGGAAAGGAAAAAACAACCTGTTACCTGATAGAGGACATAGGACAGACATCAGTGACAACGGGTGTCTTGATTTACACAGAAGCAGAAAACCTGGATGCAATCATAAGGAAAGGGTGTATAATAACACAGGCCTTCAGCGATGATCTCTGAGATGCACATAGACACAAAACTCTTAAGTGCAGCAGTAGGAATTCTCAAGAAATGGAAAACTGAGAAGAATCTCACATTGTTGCAGTATCTGGTATACCACATCTTATCTACCAATTTTTGCTCTTAGCACTCACAAATACCTTAATATAACTTCTATTTAAAATTAGTTTGAGTGGGCCAGGGAGATAGCTCAGTGGTCTGAGCACCTGTCTGGCAAGCACAAGGACTCAGGATTGATCCCCAGTCAAGCTGGCCACTGAAACCAAGCATGGTGGCTCACACCTGTGATTCCAGCACTGGGGAGGCTAACACAGGAAGATCACTATGAGTCTGAGCTGTGTAGCAAGACCCTTTACCAAATAAATAATTAATTTTTTTAAAAATGATTACAACTAGTTTGAGTAGCATGAATAAACTTGCAGAAAGTGATTAAAGCAAGGCTGGGCATGCAATAGCTATTAAAGGCATGTTTAGTATCACCAAAGGTTTATAAGGGAAGCACCTGAGATTCTGGAATACTTAAGTAATTTCTCCAACATAGGTGCCATACCTGGTGTTCGAACCTAAAACCTTGTCCTGCCTATATACATTATCAGGTCTTTTCCTAGAGCTAAGTCACATTTCTCCTTAGTACCTAAGAAAATCAGGTCCTTCTCTACGATATGGAGATGAGTGGAACTGAACAAAATGATTACTATGTCATAGAAGAATAATTGTAAGTAAAATAAGATGCAATGTAAAAGGCAACTGAAATGAATTATTTTCTTGGTCTGAATCAATCTTGTCAATATTATTCTAAGATCAATAGAACAAAAAGGAACTGGAAATTAATGTAATTGAATCGAAGTGCCCCGTAGTTTGTGGAACATGTTAGAAAGAATTGTTTTAATCATCCTTCGTTTCACAGAAGAGAAAACTAAATACTGGATGTTGATGTGACCTTACACACAGGTTCATCCAGCTTCAAGACACTAAACCAAAACATTGAGGGTAGTTGGTACTCTTAGAAATCACCTCTGAAAGCCATGAGTTCAAAATTAGCAAAGGGGTAACTTTATTGATTTCAGTTTACAAATCACATCATACATGGTTATAAAAAATTTAAAAAAAAAGATAAAAACAAACATTTGATTTGGTCTTCATGGGAGTGGGGCAAGGGGCAAGGATGCTGCTTTCATACAGTATGATTTCACGTCTGAATGGTCAGCCTCGTTGGAAAGGCAACCCAGCAACCACCCACAGCCACGAACTACAGCGCCAGCAAGAGAATTCCAGAAAAGCAAACGTGTGTGTCCATGCTGAGTTTACATTTTCCTGTGTCTGTCCTGGCATTTATAGCATGTAAGTTATAGAAAGAGCAAAGATACACATCACTGCAAATCACGAAACGCTTGCCCTCTTTCCTTCACTCTGTGTGCTCCTAGGAGGGGTGGCTCCTCTCCCTTGATCTTAGCCAAAAGACTGAGTGAGAAGCGACAGCAGCGCCTCATCTCCTACATCTCTCCAGGGCTGTCATCTACTCGGGCTCCAGGAGACAAGAGTACCTGTGTGTGTGGGCTCTGGCTGCCTGCTGACGGTGGAAGCGCGGGAATGCAAGCTCATGGTGGTGTCCCCATCGTCATCCAGCATGCCCCTCACGTCCCTCTCGCTGCTGTATTTGGTCTGCATTCTGATTCCTGCAGGGCTGAGGGGCAGTGTGATCAGATTGCTCTAAGCTTCTTCGCTACCAGGGAAAAAGCTCAGGAAGACGGGCACTGAAAAGCATTCCCAACTTCCTTTCCCGGCAAGCAGCACGGAAAGCCTCTGCCTCCAGTTCCTGACTGGAAAGGCCCAGCCCCTCCCCTGGAAGGCTGTGCTCTGAACGCCAAGTTTGTCAGGGGAAATAACATCTGTTTTCTGTTTGGGAGGTCTCTGCACAGTTATTAATGCAGTGGCCCTTCTCTGACTCTGTGTTTATCTGTTCGCACTTAGGAAACTGCAGTGTAAAGACAGCAAGACCTTGCAGCACCACTTTTGCAGAGTTCTTCAGACACTGAAGAATGATAGGCCAAAAGGGGAACACATATTATCCAGCTTCTTACTGGTCGTGACCTCGTTGCATCACTTAGATGAAGTTTGACCACCTGTGCTGCTGCTGAGAAAGATGAGCCTCTTTCTGTCTCTCAGCAAAAGTGCAAATTATCACACACAGGGAAAGTCAACACTAAAGAATCCTCCTGGGAGCAGCTCATGATTCACCTCTTCTATTTTACACAGAAGGAAACTGAAGCCCAGCAAGGTGAGGTGACTGTTTAAAGTCACAGAGCTGGCTGTTAAAAGAATTAGCTTTAAAAAAATGCTCTCCTGAATTTCTCTGGTTCAAACAAAAGTGTCACTTGGAAAAAAAAAAACTGCCATTGTAGCAAACAAATGAGTTCATCTTAGCCCTGAATTAAGAGACAATGGAGGAAGTCCGGTAAAACTCGTGGATAGGCAGAGCGCTGCGGTCGGTTAGATCCCAGGTGTGCCGTGCTGGGCAGTTGAGACGGCGTGGTGGCACACCTATAATCCCAGCGCTTGAGAAGCTGAAAACAGGAGAAATACTACAAGTCCCATCTACGTAGTGAGACTCTGTAGACCCTAAATACAGAAAAAAAAAAAAAAAAAAAAAAAAAACTCATGGAATAAAATAATCTTTTTATGGAAAAATATTCTCCTCCTGCCAACTTTCTTCTTATAGTTGGGCTTGATTTAACATTTCACTGTACACAGGGAACATCGTGACTACGAAGAATTGCACATTTTATGGGTGATCAGAATTCTTATGACGATTGTTAACTGTCCATTGAAAATCTAATTCACAATTTGTGCCTAAAATTCATAAACTGACAAAGGAAATGAAACAATTGCTGTGGGTAATGTCTCAAAATTCTTTCTGAATTAATCCCGTACAATGGCATTACTTGGCATACTGTCTGTCCTGCAACAAAAGAATATTTGAGCTGGGGAGATGGCTCAGTGGAATAAGCGCTTCCCTGGCAAGCGCAAGAGTCTGAGTTCAATCCCCAGTTCTGCCAAGAAAAAAAAAACAACCAAAAAAAACAAAGAAATTGTGATACATTTTAGCTGGGCATGGTGGCATGCCTGTAATCCCAGCACTCGGGAGGCTGAGGCAGGAAGATTGTTGTGAGTTCGAGACTAGCCTGAGCTACAAAGTGAGCTTAAGGTCTGCCTGAACTACATAGTGAGACCCTGTCTCAAAAAGACAAAAAAAAAAAAAAAAAAAAAGAATATTTGAAACTGGAAACTGTATAAGCAATACAAAATTATTTCTTATCGTTCTGGAGGTTGGGAGATCCAAGATCAAGGCTTTGCCAGGTTTAGTTGTTTGCTCAGGACTGTGTCCTCTGAAGGACAGGAATTCTGTGTCACTGCATGGCACAGGAGGAAAACTGGGCCATATAATATGGAGAAATATATCATATGTATATAATATGTATATGAGAGAGAGATTGTTCCAATTTTTTTAAAGAATAAATCCAAGGAGAATTTTTTCTTGAATAATGACTTGTTAAATAGTAAAAAGTGAAAAATTGTTAATATTGCATTAGATTGAATAGATTAGAGAACACTATAAAAGAGAAGAAGGCAGTAAGAATTTAGATGGAAGATATGAAAGTGCAATGTTAGGAGAAAGATAAAAAATTAAAAATAACAATAGCTGAGGCCAGAAAAAAAGTACATGCAACAAGTGCCTTTAAATATAGTTCTAATGCAGTGGCAAATAGAACTCCTGCATTTCCCAAGCTTTGGCTATTCAAGAATATCTTTGATAAATTTTGATAAACAATCTACATTAACATTTACACTACTTTTCCTCAGGTACTTGATTTTTCCAACAAGAACAGAAATATTCAGTGGATTAAAGCACTTGCTTAGGCAGACACAGGGACCAGGGTTTGATTGTCCTGACCCCACCACAGAGGTGGGCTGAGACTGGGGGTGGGGGGGTAGGTGCACCTATAATCCCAGTGTTTAAGAGGCTGAAAATCAGGAGGATCACACGAGTCCGTCTATGTAGCAAGGCCCTATAGACCCTATAGGGGTCTACATTAATGTCTTTTGTCTTGAATGAAAAACAAAAACACCTGCATGGCATAGATTCAGCACCACTGATCTAGTGCTTTCCAGATGCTAGTCTCAGATTCTTGGGTTCATCTGTATAAATTAAAACTGTCCTTTTAGAGTTTTTGTCCATTTTCCCAGAAAAGTTAACAAACAGTACAGCATATCAGACTTCTGTAAGTGTTGTAGTACTTAGAGAGAGAGGAAAGAAGATTAAGAACAAGGGAACAGCACCGCTGGCAATTGCAAATAGGGTAATCAGAGTAAGCCTCATCGAAGTGAAGCTTGGGTTGAGTCTTGCAAGAGATGAAATGGAAAGCCCATCTGCTGGCAAAGGGACTCATTCCAGGAAGCCAAGCGAGCCCCTCCCCCAGGCATTGTTGTTCTGAGGTCCTAAAGGAAGACAGAACACAGCAAGCAGTGGGGAGTGCTATTGAGTGTGGTGCTGGTTCTTTAGAGAAAGAACAAAGGCAAGTCCTTGATAGACCAGGGGGTGGGGAGACCAGGGAGACGTCATGGAGGTGCCTGAATCTAGAAGCTTACTTAGTGCACACAAAAGGCAAAGGGGCAGAGGACCTGAAAAATGCATGCTTGTCACTTGTTCCTGCTGCTTTGTTGCTAGCTACCAAGCTTCCCACTGCCTGTGGATTCCATCTTTTTTTGTGTGTGTTCTGCACTCTTAATTTCTCTTGAGGAAAATTAGTCTACTCAGTTTTCTCAGGCATAGGCTTTTGTCCCTTCTTGTCTCTACCCATCTTCCAACAGCAGTAACCCTAACTGGATTAGGGGTGCAGAGGCATCCGTCTCTCAAGTGATTGGCAGGGTAGCACTCAGACCCCAACTCCCCACTGTCAGGCCAACATAAGAGCCCTGAGTAGAAATCAAGAGGAATACCCATCAGTGAATCTACGTAGGTCAACATTTGTAGCTTTGAACTTTGTATCCACAGGTTCCACATCCCAGATTTGACCAATTGCAGATTTAAATTATCTTCAACAAAGAATTTCTCTGTAGTGAACATGTATAAATTTGTGTTTGTCATTGTTGTCTGAGCCATTCAGTGTAACAATGTTTTGTGTTTTTAGTAAAGGGTCTGCAAGGTATTCAGGGTATCACTACTAGATCAGACTCATAGTGATCCACCTGTTTACATCTTCCCAAGAGCTGGGATTACAGGCACACAGCACCACACCCAGTCTAGTGTAACAGTGTTTTACATAGCACTTATACTGACTTAGGTATTAGAAGTAACATTTATGGGAGGAGGTGGGTAGGTTATGCATGAATAGTGCATGATTCTATGCAGCAGATTTGAGCATCTGCAGATTTTGTGATCAACAAGGGTTCTGGGGACTGGGGACCCTTGGATATCAAGGAAATACTATTGTGACAAACTTTTCAGGCATGGTAGAGTTACAACACAGTAAAGTTCAGATGCAATTTGATGCACTTTGATTTTAGTCCTTCATGCCTATATGTTCTATCTCTGAGTGCTTAGAAAGATTGGCATAAAAGCAACATTTTTCCTTTAGGAATAGATACAGCTCCCCCTTTTTTGATAGTTAGATTGCCCATAAGTCTGATTTTTTTAAAGATTTTTTTCTGATGTGAATTATTAAAGACAAGCATTATTGGAACTGGGTATGGCAGTTCATGCCTATAGTCCCAGCACTCAGGAGCTGAAACAAGATCAGCCCTGCAAGCTTGAGACAGGCCTGGGGACTACAATAGTGAGCACATGGCCGGGCCAAGCTGCACAGTGAGACCCTGTCTCAAAAACTTAAAAAAAAGGGGGGGGGAGTTTTATTTATAAGCATATGTTTTATTTTTAGTTTTGGCGGTAAGAAAACTGAGGACTCTGAGTTTGAAAGACAATTTTAGCTATGGAATCAAAAGTTTTTTTAAACTTTTATGGCTGTTAATGTAGCTTCTCAGCCTCATTAAACTACAATAGTTGACAACAGTGACAAAGGAGAGGTGTAGCTGGAGACCGTCAGCAGGGGTCAGTATAGTACTTATAGCCTCCCGTTTGCATATTTATATAAATTATTTTTATATATCTTTCCATATTTTTCTCTTGGGTGTTTAACACCAAGTTAAAGTGAAATCTGTGTAATCAAAATTAGCACCCTAGTATAGAGCACAAGCAATTAGGGCCCCTCAGAGTCTCCTTTTGAGACCATGTACAGACCTTCTTAGCTCTGTTAGTGTTATCTACTAAGATGAGTCACAGAATTGCTTGACCATGGGGCTTTCCGTGGAAGCATGGGAGATGATTTTTTTGTTGGTGGTGGTGACATTTATTTTAGCACAATGTATGTTGGTTGACTCCTGTCTTCTGGGGTCTAAAATCTCCCCATTCAGGAGGTTGGGTGACTGACCAAAGTTGCAAGGTATAGAGATCTCTTGTCCAATAGGAGAACCTGTACTGTAACATCAAGCAACTCAGTTGTGTCCCAAATTCTCTAATCAAGGAGATTATGGGGCCACAGAGGAAAGTGATCGATGATGTAGAGTGTGCCTAAGGAGAGTCACAAGGACAGAAAACTTTCTCTCAGGCTCTCACAGAGAGCGAAGTGGTCAAGCAATGACCATGACTCATCCACATGGCTGACACTGACAAAGGATCTAAAAATTGTGGTACAGTGTTTTGGGATAAATCCTGAGGGGACTTGGCTGACCTTACCATATACAAAAGTTACATGTCTGGTTATATAGGTCTCGCTTTATCTTGGTCTTAACCATCCAGCAGAAAAGTATAAAAACAAAGTATAAGAAGCAAAGCCACATCATTATGCTTCGCTGTAAAAGACTCAACAACTTTTGACATTGCCAGTTCTGCAGATAACCCACTAATATTATGGAGTACTGAACTATATTGGATTATTTTGCTGAATTCATGCACCTATAATATTTAAATGACAATGGAATACCCTTCTCTGACAAAACTAAACAAAAAAAGGGATACAAATGAAAGACCATTTTATGTCCATATATTCAAAATAGGATAGATATACAGCCACTTTCTCTTAATTCAATGAATAGAAAGACTTGTTCTAATAGTGTTTTTAGACAGGATATCATATCTACATCTTGTACAATGAATAACCACTAAGACAACAATATGTAATGTATTAATTATTGAAACTGTCCTACTAATCAGTTTTGAAACTGTCTTATTGCTATTTATTTCTCAATAGAATTATTAAAAAAAAAGAGAGAGAGATCTTATGTCCAGAGTCTTGGAGAAACAAGGCCAAAATATTGGCTGATTTGTAGCCCCTCTATTTTTTAATCTTTGGTCTATACACCTCAGTTGTTGAATACCCAAGAGGTGAGTTATACCAGTATTGAAGTGGGAACAGTAGATTTAACTACAATAATCTCATCTGGATATTAAGCATTTTGAAAAATGAAGCACAGGGGCTGGGAAGATAGCTCAGTAGAGTAAGTGCTTCCCTGGCAAGCACAAGGGCCTTAGTTCAATCCCTGGTTTTGCAAAAAAATTAAGAAGAAGAAAGAAAGAAAAATAAAGCAAGACCAGTGAAGTGTTATATTTTTTAACTGTGATTGTTTTAACAGATAACAGTCACAGTATTATGGAGAAAATCTGAAGTCAAAAGCAAATATAATATTTATCATAACAATTGTGTTGACGTTTTTAGAACCATTGTTGTGTTTATCTTTAAAAGTATATCTATATTTTTATTTTAGTATACAATGCCTTATCACAGAAAAAGCTGTGGATTGTTGTATGGGATATTTGTTCACTGTATCTCTTTTTTTTTTAATACAGATTTGGTTTTTGCAGGGTCTCACTACACAGCTCAGACTCAGTGATTCTCTTGCTACTAAACTCACCAGCACTGGGATTACAGTGGTCCTGGGGAGGGAGCTGGCATGGCGTATAGTCCCAGAGATCAAACTCTGGTCCCTGTGCTGGCCTAAGCTTGCCTAAGCAAGAGCTTTAGTCTGCTGAGCTATCTCACCAGCCCCTCTATCTCCTAATTATTAAGTCAAGCTTGAGAAATTGTCTTTTTGCCCTTCATACTTATATCTAAAAAAATAAAATACTTTAAATTGCCCCCAAGTTTATGAAATAAAATAAAATGTAAACGTGATGTTTTGGGGACAAACGCTGGGCTACGTATAATTATTTAAGAAGTACTATACAGTGGTACATCAGTTCAGGAGCATTTCTGTTTGCAAAGCATTTGGTTTGCAAACAAAACCTTGAACAAAATTTTGTTTTTGTTTGTAAACTGCCTCAGCTGACAAACTTGACCATGGGTAGCTTTCCCTCACAAACATGAAGGTGGCCATCTTTTCCAAAATTGTGCAACGAATTAAGTTCATAAACGGAGGTAGCATTATATATCTTTACCATCCCCCCTGTGTACTTTTGGGGAGAGATAAAGCACCCTGCTTAGTTTCCTTGCTGCAAGCTTCCAGTCCTGTCTTGAGGTCACATGGCATGTGCAGCCCAGTGCAAGCCCATGTCAGGCTGCAGTCTATGTCCCTGACTGCCATGACTAGTCTAAGCGTGCTTGCCAGGCACACAGAGATCCACTGCTCACATCCAGAATGAGCATCCTTGCTTGGCACACAGCTACTTTAATCCTCATCAACAGATCCAGGAGCAGACAAAGGAAGGTAGGTGTATGTAACAGCTGGGTTTTTACCCAAAACTTTTCCCTAAAGACAGTTGCATATTGGAACTTGGAATGGATGCGAGGAACTTTTAGAGGGTTAAAAGGCAGGAGATGTCACAGCTATGATCACTTACTGTTGTTAGGCAATCACAAAAAGCTTTGCCACCAACAACCTTGATCAGGGAGTCAGCAGTATAACAAGATGGGTTTTAGCATCGCATCTGTGCGCTTGACAAACACAAATGCATTTAATACACTGGAGATTAGCAATAACTACAGGATTATAGGGTGTAACTACACTGGTAAGACTTCAGAAACAACTTCATAGGTCTTATAAGTTGAGAAAACCAAGTTATTGATCACTAACAAACGTTTTTCCCAATATACAATTGTATCTTATTTATACAACAACAAAATACTTGTTTAATCAAATCCAAAATATGCAGATTAAGATTTTACGTGGCAGGACCACACTTCAAGCAAGATGACAAATTGTGATCATTTTAAGATCTAGATGTATGCTGTATAAAATAGAACACTCATTATTGACTTTGTATGTATTAAACTTAGAAGTTTTAACACTATGAACTTAACTTTAAAGCTTGAACTTACACCATTTCTTGTTTTTTGATACATGTTGTAAAAATATTTATTTAACCAATTACGAATTGATTATCAAAAACATTTCATAATATAAATTTAATCAAACTTTTAAAATTCAGTTTTAGATTTTTCTGGGTGAGGGTACCAGGAATTAAATTTAGGACCTTGCACTTGCCAGGCAGTCACTGTGCCTACTGAGCTCTATCCCCAGCCCTAAAATTCACTTTTAATAATGAAAGTTTAACAATGGAAAACATAAGAAATCATCTTAGTACAATATACAGCCTTTTTTTAAAAAACTTTGTCAGTTTAACCTCTTAATATCTTAAGAAAGTCTTATTTGTTTAGATATAGAGAGCCTAACCTTTGAATAATGAGCAACTTCAGTATGTTATAATGATATACGTGGTATTATTTGTTGGGATATGTCATCGTATAATTTTGGGGAAAAAAAAAACCAGAAAGTCTTGTCAGTGGACAAAACTAAGCAGATGTATTCAGGCAGCGACTGGAAGTCTTGTCTAGCAGTTTTTCGAGCCCAAGCAGCCCACATTTATTTCTCTCAACTATTATTTAAATTATTTATAGGAAACATATCATAATATTTAATACCTTTTTAATGGTATATTTCATTTTTGACCAAGGAAAAAAACATTTCAGATTTTGTATATATACAATAAACATTTTATTATAAATCTTATCTTGTTTGGCTAACAGTCTGGATGAATTCATGCTACCAAGACGTCTTTACTCTTTACTCTTATCAGTGGATTTAAATCAGCCCACTGCTAAACTGTATCTATGAGAAAACATTTGAGCTACCATTGTTTCTGCTCACTTATAAGCAAATCTAGGTAGTGATCTTGAAGGATGTTATATCTGAGAGTTTGTATTCAAAAACATATATATGAACCTAAATCATATATACCCCTTATGCTACCAAACTTTAAGAATTCATTTGTGTGACCCATGTAAGGCTCCAACCCCCTTTAGTCTTCATCCTGTAATGTCCGAGGCTGTGTTTTGATGACCTTCAAATCCTAGGGGTGTGTGTGTGTGTGTGTATGTGTGTGTAAGATCCAAAAGATTCAGAAGTTTGCAAGCATAAAACTCAAAGAAAAAAAAGCAAAATTGATATGAAGTCACAAAACTTTAATGAAGCAACTGAAGTTACCTCAATCAGCTTAAAATAAACATAAAATACAGAAAATGATTGCTTTTTAAGTCAAAATGTACTCTTAGATGTATTAGCCACAGATTTTAAAATAATCTCCTAAAGATATAAGTGTACAATTATAAAATGTCTAGTCTCAACTTTTCCAGAATGGCAGGTTAGCACAGTGATTGCTTGTAATAAGCTAACACCAGATACTGTTAGAGAGGAAAAGGATCCTTTTTATTTTCAAGAACCAGGGATTGAACTCAACCCCCTGTGCTTGCAAGGCAAGTGCTTATTCTACTGAGCTATCTCCCCAGCCCCAAGAATCCATTTTATACTGTGAAAACAACAACTGTTTAAATGATGAATTACATTGATGTTTATCTTAGTGTTGGATTAGATCTACTGAAGAAACTGATCTTGCTATAGGGAATAGGCATCCCACAGTTTCTGAGGGTTAACATTATTTTCTGTAAGAGAGGATAAAGATAAGGGCATTGTCTTATGTTCTTTGTTACTCTCTTCCTCTGTCTCTCTGCCAGTCATGGCAGCAGAGTGGATCTCTGCTGGCAGGGCCTGGGGGCAGACGTCAGTCATGCTGTATGTCAACCCTAACCCTAACCCTAACCTGGGGGAGTGTGCCCAGGACCTGATCCCCACTGTGGATAGATGGCTTTGGACTGAATCCATTCTGAGGACTCTCAGAAGTCACAGAAAGCCCTCCTAAGGATATTCCTGTGTTTAACTGTGAGGAGAGAGGGTTGGTGGTATCAAGCTGCTTTGGTTTAGAGAAACAGCAGCTTTTCTCCCTGAATTTGAAGGAAATGCTCAAGTGAGTTCCAAAACTACCTCACCACATCCTTGGCACTGCCAATTCTCATTGAGTGGGAATGATAAAATGGCATGGGGATTCTCCCTTCACTTTGACCTTTGTTCCAGCGAATGATTCTTGGGCAATCTGGGGAGTTACCTATTTGATATTGGCTCTATGAACATCAGGGTGGGGATGCAAATACCAAAGACACTGGGGTCTGGGGAATGCTGAGAGGTGGGATAGAAGTCTAACCTGTTCCCAACCAAATAAATCTATCAAAGACAGGGGTTTGTCATACTAGCAGAAGGGAAAATTCCAAACCTTAAGCTCAACTCTTCATGGAGTTTTAGTGGAAGGTTTTGATGGAATCATCTCAAGTCATGCTGGAAGAAAAGACCATTAAGAGCTTTCTTTTTACCTCACGGGAGAGTGTAGGTGAGATAAATGGTAGATAGTGGAGATTTTCTCCGCTGGATAGCCAACTGGGTTATTAGGACTCAGCTTACACCAACTGCCTTTTGAGTATCCCCTGTGGAGGATCCCAGGCTAGGGTCTTTCACTTGCTTTTCAGCTTTCCCCAGTGCTATGCAGTGCAGGATCTGTGTGCTCAAAGGAATCCAGCTCCCTGTCTGGCTAATGTTCTCATTGTTTCCAGTGGGAGATGAGCCAGGAAATGCTAGAGAACCTATTCTTCACATTAAGCATGGCAATCTAATTGACTGTTAACTGGCTGGCAAAGTACCCACTGCTTCTTAGAAAAGGGACAGGGAGGGTGAATATGTGACATGTGTCACACTTACTTCTCCAGAGATAAGACGAATTCTATGCTGGGTGCCAATGATGTAAGCAGTTGTGTTCTTGTTCTGAAACAGTGAAGAAGGATGGGTCAGAAAACAGAAAGCAGAGGGAAGTATCAGATACAGTTAGATAGAACAAGAAAAGCCCTTGATAGACAAGAGGGACAAGAGGAATTCCAAATGGGGATCTAAGTCTGAAAGCTTAGATCATGTTTGCAAACTGGAAAGCAAATGGGCAGAGGACTTGCAGAAATGCAGGTTTGCTGCTGCTTGCCATTGCAGTGGGTTCCATCTATTTTCTGTCTTTTGCATGATCATTTCCCTGAGGCTTATCTTACTTTGCCGTTATTGTACTCAGGTCTCTGTCCTTTGTTCCTTTATTTTCTGGTCTTAACAAGGGTGGGAAGGACAAGCATTCCTGATGGGATTGAGAAGCTACAGAGGAGCCCATGTCCTGAGCAGAACAAATGAAGAGCAGAGAAGCGGAAGACAACTCAAGAGAGCAGAAAGGAACTGGAGTGGGTGCAGTCTTCTGGGCAATCACAAAAGTAGGAGTTTATTTTGCTTGTTGTTATTACTATGAAACATACAAATCAATGAGAATTTTAAGCAGAAAATTATATTATTTGATTTAAATGTATGCTTGAAAAGGTGCTGTACAGGAGCAAGGATGGAGTCTAGAAGATGACTTCAGAAATTACTGGTGCGATGCAGGCAAGCAAAATATCACCCTTCCAAAGGCATTTCCTCTGATGTAATTGTCACTCATCTTGAATTTATGCTCTAGACTTGGGTTCAGCTAAGTTTCTTCTTCTCTGTCTCAAGAAAAAAATTGTGTTTCCTTTCATTCACTTGTGTGCTTCTATAAAAACTGCAATATAAACTATGTGGCAACAGGCTAGAAATAGAATATTTTGGACAACCTAGATCAATCTTACTTTATAGTATTATCATCCTTATCAGCTTATTAAGTGAACTTCTGTATCATTTCTAATGTCTATTTACTATTTTTATTATCTTTAAAAAATAAAGTTTGGAATTTGTTCAAAAATCCCATCTTAGGTTCTAATTAAATAACATTTACTAGTTAGTTACAATTCATATGCTCTCACACTGATTTATAGCAGTCTTCTCTACTTTTTTCTCAGGGAGTGGCAGTATAAATTTGCATATTGAAAGATAAAAGTAAACGTCAGAAGAAAAAATACTGTTGTTTTCCCTTGAGTTTTTAAACAATAGTTAAGAACTCAAATTTATTTTTTAATTCATAACTACTACACGTATGCCCTACATAGTGTCAAACTCATCTCTACTTTTGGAAGAAGTACAGATTATGAAAATGACTCCAACATAAAAGGTAGAATTTAGAGTATTAAGATTCTTTAGTAAGCATTTTTTATATTGCAGTAAAATTAGCACAACACAAAATTGCATTTACAGTGAACAATTTGTTGATCTTGGCACAATTTATTTTTACATATTAACAAGCACACAGCATCTCAACAATACCAAAATCCCCACAGTGCAGTACTAACTGTACTGCTGCTACCATGCAGTGGATCTAACACATAGATTTCAGGCTCTTGTATATGGCTAGCAAAGAACTGAAAGTGCATATCCACTGGTAAAAGAAAACACAGCTCTGTTTATTGAAGATAATAGGAAAATGGGCTCAGTACAGCAGTGACCAGAAAAGGGGTATTTGGGTGACATGGAAACAAAAAGCATTGCTCACAAATACGTTATGGATTTGGATTTGAAAAGATATACAACTCAGACCTAGTGCCTTTCAGTGGATTTCTGGATAATATTGGCAGGAAGGATAGACAGGGCACTGAGTCATATTCAGGGACCTTCAACAAGCATGAGTGTCCCAGAGTTCACTCTGACTGAATTACATGGCATGCAGTCCATATTTGTGAACCTTTAAGAAAGCTCAGGTAGGAAAAAATTATTGGAGGCTGAGTCATGAGTTTGAACATACATGTGTCTGGCCTAAATCCTGGAGATTTCCTTGGTCTTTGTTGTTTTATTTCTCCTTCTTTTGTTGTTGTTGTTCTGTTTTATTTGTTTGGGTTTTTTTTTGTTGTTGTTGTTCTTTTTGATTTTTGTTTTTTTTTTTTTGGTGGAAACAGGGATTGAACTCAGGCCCTTGCGCTTGCCAGGGAAGCATTTATTCCACTGGGCCATCTCCCAGACCCCATTTCTCCTTCTTTTAGAGCATTGGAAGATGATTGGCCCTGGAGGATTGCTCAAGTTCAAGTGGGTGGAAGGGAGTGGTCTATTTTCCACCTATACTAAACCAAATGAGAAAGAACATGAATCAGCACATAAAGAAATAGTTACGTTACAATAGTACTTTTTATAGTAATAAATTTCACCTAAGAATAGGTGAAAATTGCAAAGTAATACATCATAAAAATAAGAGCATGTTTTATGTTGCAACATACTAACACTCCTGGCAATAATCTTGTTTACATTTCAAAATCATATTCTGATCTAATTTTTATTTATTATGTTTTAAAAGGAGAAAGCTTTCCCATAAGAATAGCTTTCCAATAAATTACATTACACAGGATTCTATTAGAGAGTCATACTAGCTGAGATATTTCATTGAGCAAAGAAGCTGGAGTGGCTATGTTTTCACAATGATAATCATAATTGTGATTACATTGACGAAAGTAGTAATTGACTACAGTAAAGTTTCTTCTCATTCTTTAATCAGTTATTCAAAAATATAGTGGCACCTCAGGCCAGGAACTTAATTTGCTCCATGGTTATGAAAAAATGCCCATGCTTATGTTCATGCAGGAAGGATGACTATGGTCATGTTTGTTACCTGATGCAGAGTTTGCAAACAAAAACGAAATTTTGCCAAATGCTTTGGTTTATGAACCAAATTCTTTGCAAACAAAAGGGCTCACGAACCAAGACACTGTTGTACATGGTGTCATCTACCCACGTATGTTATGTTGGGAAGATTAGGAACAAGCCATGGAAACACACATATATCCTCCGGGGGCACTTTCTGAGAGTAAGAAGTGATTCTGGAAGAGCCAGAAACCAAGATCCCCTTGAAGCACCAAGGCCTTGTGGCTTATTCCTTGAAAATACTGAATCAATCTTACAGTAAAATTCAAGCTTGGGTGCTTTAACTCCATGTCTAAGACTCTAGCTACTAAAACTTAATATTAGCCTCCCCTTGGAGTTGACAAGTACAGAAATCACAGCCTTTCATCCTATTTCTCAGCTAAGATTAAAGTTTTCCAAGCTGTCAACCTTTACA
This sequence comes from Ctenomys sociabilis, assembly GCA_004027165.1. NCBI lineage: Eukaryota > Metazoa > Chordata > Mammalia > Rodentia > Ctenomyidae > Ctenomys > Ctenomys sociabilis. The sequence goes on along the minus strand of PVKA01002951.1, from coordinate 63,208 downwards.
GCATTTAGTTTCACCTCAAATACCACTCTTTTCGCTTTGCTTTTTGTCATCCTTACAGTGTCAAATGCTTTTCTCTTTCGTCTCTTCACGCTCACAGTAGCTTCTCACAGATACTGAATGAGAAAATATTACAGGGTTGGTCATAAGCATTCCCTATATGAATCCATGCACAGTTGTGAGCTGTGTTTTCCTCAGTAGCTGTGCTTCTGATCTGAAATCTGTTAAAATAAAATACAGCGATGCAATTAGCAAAACAAAAGGAATACTGGTCCCCAGAGCTAAAATAAAAATAGCAGTGAACAGACTTTTCAAATGTTTGTATTACTAGAAAGGAGTCTGAATTTAATTTCATTTTATGCAACTATTGGTATTTCATGAGAAATATTGTCTTTTTTTTGCATTAATTATAGTCAATTTTTTTTTTGAGCTAGGGATTGAACTCAGGCCCTTGTGCTTGCCAGGGAAGCGCTTATTCCACTGAGCCACCTACCCGGCCCCTCAAGTCAATTCTCTATACAAAAGTCAAATGACAGGTTTTCTCTCTGTGTTTTGTTTCTTGTGGTACTGTAGACGATGAGCCTTCACACTGAGCCATAGACCCCACCTTTAAAAAAAATTGGAGAAAAGGTCTCACCATAGTCACTAATTTACAAAGGCTAAGCTTGTAATTTCTCCTTCTTTTAGGAAAAAGTCCTACTCCTAATCCCAGAGTGCTGGAACTAGAGGTGTGTGACATCACAGAAAATCTAACTGCAATAGATGTTCTGTAGAAGAAATGTAAAAGGATGTTCTCTGGGTGTAAGAAAATGACTTGAAATGTAAGTTAGAAAAGTTAGAAATCAATAAGAAATATGTAAGCAAATATAAATGAACACAGACTACATATACATGTTTATGTGTACACACACACACATACACACACACACACATACATCAGTCTCCAGTGAGCTATATTTTGCTCATAGAGGACATCAATGGTAGAATGTAGCACTAATTCCATCTAATGCTCTGAAATGAAGTTTACCCAAGATAAGACATTTCAAAACCTATAAATCAAAGAATTATTTTGTTGCAGGAGTAAATGAAAAATAAAACTGCCACACAGAAAAGAAGAGAATGCTGATTTCTGGATCTTGCTACCCGATGAAGATAGGAAAATATATAACTCTCTTGAGAATCTGGTGCTGCAAACTAATATTCATACTAATATTAACATTTATTTCCTTAAACTCTACAGTAATGCAAGTAGAGCATTTCATGCAGAACAGCCTCAAACTTCTGTGGCCCATCTTTGACTAGCTGAAGGAAGTGCTAATGATAGAGCTCAGCTTCAGTTCTCCAGTGATTATCAAAGGCTTTGATAAGATATATATTATTTTTATAAATTAAATGTGAAAATGGTGTGTTTAACAGCATTAAAATACACCTATGTAGTAACAAAGTAAATGAAGAGGGCCTCAAAAGAGTGTTCTAAGAATTCTACCTTGATCAGGAAAAACATAAGAATTCCACATTATGTTAGATTCTGAAATACAAAAATTGGACTTTGATAAGTAAAGAATATGTGCTGTAATCGCTAAAGAAGCTACTGTGTTATTAGTAATAGAACTTGAAATTAAGAGAAGGAAGAAGAGCAAAATATGGTTTAAAAAGTATTAAATTAGTCCCTCAAAAAGGAAAGAAAATAAAATGTAACACTGAATGGGCAGGTACAGTTCTAAATCTACACGTTCATAATCATATAGTTTCAGTATACCATATTAAATAATTAGAGGGGCCAGGGAGATGGCTCAGTGGAATAAGTGCTTCCCTGGCAAGTGCAATGGCCTGAGTTCAATCCTCAGTTCCGCTAAAAATAAAATAAAATAATAAATAATTACAGAACTATAAGTATAATCATGGTGGATATTTTTAACACAATTCCTTTGCATGGGAAAAGCAAACACAAAAAATGACAGAAATCAGATGCTGTAAGTTCTTTGATCCCATTGTATCCTGTGATTGCAATGAAAATCAGAAAGCATTTCAAACTTAATGACAATGAAAAGATACTAAGATTAAATAGTTTTAACTGAAGGAAAACGGAGCTTCATGAATCAAGTGTCCAATGCAAGAAGTTAAAAGGTAGCAAAACAAATATAAACAAAAGGGCTGGCAAGATAGCTCAGCAGTCTAGAGCGCCTCCCAGGGACCGCGGTTCGAGCCCCAGCACCACATGCCATGCCAGCCCCTCCCCGCAGGGCCGGCTGAGCTCACACCCCACCTCCGCGAAAAAAGAATCCGTGATGTGTAGTGAGACACTGTAATAAATAAAGGAATTTAAAAAATATATATATATAAACAAAAATATTAGATAAAAGGAAATAATAAAGATGAGAATCAAAATTAGTGAAAGAAATTATAAAAAGAATCTACCAAAGTCAAAACTTGTGGGGCTTTATTGAGAGAGATTAATTAAACAGAACCATATGCCTAATGAGATTAAAGGGGTACAAAAGAAATAGTCACACACGCACACTGGCGTGCACACTATTGATAGGAACTCATTTCTTGATCTTGCCACCAGATGAAAGTCATTATAATTTCATATTTTATGGACATTAACAGAAAATCAAATGATGACTACAGTGAGAAAAGATTTTAAGACACAATGAAGAAAAATTCATAATCCTACAAATGCGAGGTAGTTTTTAAACCTTATGAAATGAGAGATGTTTTTAGCCAAATGATAACAGCTCCACACACTCTATGTAAGACACTGTGCTCATGATTTTACTTTTATAGCCTTCCCTCATAATTTTCAGTAGTAGACTCTGTATAGTCTCATTTATAGATGAGGGCAGTGACACTCTTCTTGAGAAATGGAATGACTTATTCAGTGTCACACAGTGAGTGGACTGAAGCCCATTCTCTTAATCCCCCAGGTGATACTGAGCCAAGAGTCTGCTGCTGCTGGATCGAGCAACTTCCAACAGACGCAGGGTGTCCTCCGGCCAGACGGCCAGGCACAGGCGCGCTTGGGTCCACAGCCCTCGTCAGCACAGGCACTCCACAGGCCTCTTTCACCCTGCTCGGCCCCGCCCACCACCTCTCACCACTGAATCTTTATTGGTCAATAAATCAGGTTCCTCAGCGCATGAAACGATGCCGTGCTTTTATCTGTGTGAGAAAGTTTTGTCTCTGGAGGTACTTACAGGTCATAAGAGAAAGTGGATCCATCCTCCCAGACCCATAAGGCCTCAGTGTGATTACGGGAAAGCCCAATCCAAAAAGAGTTAGTAGTATAGGAAGACACTTTTCCTACTATAAATTCCTGTAGTGAAATAAAGTACAAGAACACATCAGAGAGGGAAAGAAAAATCATGGATGGGGGGAATAGACAACTGACTGTATGCATTGGTGAACAATGCACGTGCAACCTAGAGAGCTACCAATAATTGAATATCGTCCTTTAATTTTCTCACAAAGAACAGATTGATGATGTAAATTGAAAATATATTTCTAATATTCATGTACTGCTTCCATTTGATGAACTCAATGAAATCCAAATTTGATAGGGTCTCTGGGCAAATTTTGTGGTTGATAGGTCACTTTTTAATCCTTATTGAAAGTAGAAATTAGGGGCCAGGGAGATATCTCAGTAGAGTAAGCACTTCCCTGGCAAGAGCAAGGGCCTGAGTTCAATCCCTGATTCTACCAAAAAAAAAGAAAAAAGTAGAAATTAATACTAGCTTTTTTCAGAAATGTCTTCCAGAATTGCTTAGCACCTTAAAATTAATTTAGTCCCAGCTGGATATGCCTGTGATCTCAGTACTTAGGAAGCCAAAGCAACAGAATAGCTGTGAGTCTGGGCTCACAGGCCAGTCTGGGCTACATAAGTGAGTTTAAGGCCAGCCGGCATTACATAGGTGAGACTCTGCATTACAAAAAAAAAAAAAAAAAAAAAAAAAAAAAAAAAAAAAAAAGATTTAATTTGGTCACACTGAATGTTTTATAAATAACCTGGATTTCAATGAAGATGAATGAATTGTCAGATTTAAGATGATTTGTTGGCAATTATAGTCCTGTCTAAAGGCAATACAGATCTCTGGTATAATAGAAATCCGCCAAAATTCTGCCTTCATTAAATATCTGCTTTCATGAGCAATATGAGCTTCATCTTTATTTTATTTATTTGGTTCAGGGTCTTGCTGCACAGCCTGGACTCATAGTGATGCTCCTGTATCAGTCTCCCCAGTGCTGGAATTTTTTTTTAGGTATGTGTCACCGTGCCTGGTTTCAGTCGCTGGCTCAGCATGTGGGACCAGGAGTTGAACCTGGGTCCTTGTGCTTGCCAGGCAGGTGCTTAGACCACCAAGCTATCTCCATAGCCCCAGTAAGAACTTCAAATGTTTGGTATGACATTACAGAAACAAAAGTGGAGAGCAGTGAATCTAGGTGTAGAAGTAACAAATCAGTTACGATTGATGGTATGTGAGTCTTCTTATTAATCCTTTCCATGGCTCATCAGAGGCCTACCTTTCATTCATGAGGCATTGGAAGTCCCACTCTTTTTGAAAAATTTATGACCTGAGCGATATCACTACACCTGTATATAATTGGTCACCAGTATCAGATACTTATGTTTTAACAAATTTTACTCTTTTAATGCAAATTTTTATGTAAATCCACTAATAGCAAGGTCACCTTTTAAATCGTTTTTGCTTTTCCCAGTCTCTTGAGCATGCAAGTGACTTATAAATTTATATTGTCATCGCTACTATTTTTCTTCACAATTCTGGTGACTAATAAGAAATGTTTTTAATTTTACTCCACCAAGAAATTAAAATAAGATATCCAAAAATTGTAGTAAATATGGAATATGTATGAAAAGATTTTAAAGTGAAACATAATTAGTTTCAGTCATTATATTAAGTGAACAGGTCATGCCCTTGGAATGCTTCCTGTTTGCTAATAGTGTAATTATGGAGAACACTGAAAATAACTTTCTCATAGGGAGAACTGTATGAGCTGGAATTGCCTGTGGTGTTCTGCTCCATAGCAGAGCAGTGTCCGCACCTGAGATCCTCTACCCAAAGGCTCCACTTACAAATTCTGTCAAGGTGTCTATCTTTATAAGATGAGAGCTCAGCTGGGAGCACCTTCTTTTACTTCCATGCCAGGTATCCTGGGAAATAATGAAGTGGTAACAGCTCTTCTTGTGTGCAAACCAGTTAGGTGGACAGGTGCTGGAAAACACTCCTGGGAAGAAAAGTTAATGGCCGTGAAGCTTGGAGGGTACCAAGTTCTTCTAAAACTGGCACTATGCCTCCTTAATAAATAGAGAGTAGTCACGATAAATTTCATTTAAAATTCAAACTACAATGTTATTATTCTACTGAACAATTTAAATCTCCTTGTTCTTTCCAAATTTAAAAATTAAGTGATTATACTGTTTTAGAGAGGCAACAACCTTTCCCTTTTGACTTGTCTTTCATTATATTTAATTCATCCCAGACCTCACTGTCTCTCTTTTAACTCCCTAAAATACATGTAACTCAAAATCAGTCAGGGGCCCGGGGGGAATAGCTCAGCAGAATAAGCGCTTGCCTGACAAGTGCAGGGTCTGAGTTCAACCCCCAGCTCTAAAAAAAAGAAAAAAGAAAAAAAAAAGAAGCGCGCTTTTGGGGCCTGGGAGATGGCTCAGTGGATAAGTGGTTCCCTGGTAAGTGCAAGGACCTGAGTTCAATCCCCGGTTCCACCAAAAAAAAAAAAATATATATATATATCAGTCACTGGAATACACAGTAATTTGATGTTATTTAAGTTATTTTATGATAAAAGGCACGTTGTAAATTGTGGCATTCTGAAGTATGAATGCCTAAAGCAACTGGGTTGTATTCCAAAGTACCTTGCTATGTATTATTAGCTACTTCATAACAGTTATGAGGAAATGTGAATGCAGAGCTGAGAAATTGCAGAGAAAACATTGTCTTAGTCAATTATGATATCAGAAGTGAAGTGTGTATATAAAACCGTAATTAAGTCAATGAAATTATATAATTAAAGTCGTTTAACCAGAGTTTTCAGAAATACGTATATTAGGTATATCTCTTTTGAATGTTTTTAATTTAGTACCTTAATTTTTGTCAAAGACTGGTGAGATAGTTCAGCAGTTTAATGCACCTGTTTAGGCAAGTGCTGGCAAGCAAAGAGACCACGGTTCGATCCCCAGCAGCATATGCCCTGCCAGCTCCGCCCCCAGGGTGGGATGAGCCATCCATAAAAAAAATTTAAAAATACTTGTAAATATTTTTACTTCTTTGCTTTTCTCTTATCATTCTTCCTTCCTCATGGCCCACTTCTTATTCTAATGGTATCACTTAGAAAGCAGCAGCTTCCAGGCTCCGCCCTCTAAGTGCCTGCCAGACAAGCACAAGGACCTAGGTTTGATCCCGGTACCACTTGCTGTGCTAAGCCACAAGCACCAAGCATGCCCTGCTGGCCACCAAAACCAGATGCAATGGAGCATGCCTGTAATCCCAGCCCTGGAGAGGCTGGGACAAGAAGATCGCTGCAAGTCCAAGATACATAGTGAGACCTTGTTCTAAATAAATTAATAAAAGATTAAAAGAAAACATCAATGCACGTAAGGAAAGAATACTTTTCAATCCTGTGCTTCAAACTGTACAGTCTCCTGTAACCTACAGAATTAGCTAGTGATAAATGAGTTACTGATTTTTAAAAACAAATCTTATACATTTCAGTCATATGCATGATTTTTTTAATAATCACTATATATTACAGAGATACCTTACACTAAGTTGATATCGGTGAAGTTCCTGTACCGAATTACAATCATTGAATGTAAGCACACTTAGACCCAATTCATTCCTCTACCCCAGGCTGTAACACGAAGTCAATTCTGTTGGATGAAGGATTCCATTACACCTGTAACCTTTCCCCTTGCCTGTGGTTTTGACAGCTTTGGTAGAAGACGCATTCTCTTCTAAAGATGATTTTGTGGGATAATTTTGGTAGTCTTTGTTTCTTGACAGAGAGTTGTCTTTCTCTACTGAGCTGCTCCCGGAATTGGATCTCCAAAAGACTTTACATACCAAAACAAACAAACAAACAAACAGAAGTAACGGTAGAAAAAAGTCACTTAGCTGTGCTTGAAAACTAAATTTTCATTTTTTAAATTTTGTTTCTCCTTTTGAGACAGTCTCACTATGCGGTTCAGGCTGGCCTTCTGCTCACTTTGTAGCCCAGGTTGCTCTTGAACTCACAATGATCCTCCTGCCTCTGCAACCAGAGTGCTAGGACTACAAGCGTGTGCCACCATGCCTGGCTAAAACTGAAATTTTATAGATCATATGTTAAATGGAATATGAAGGATACATGTGTGATTGGTAACTATAAATTGTAGTAGAGAGGTGAAAAAATTGACAGACATAATAGATGGAAAGAAAAAATAACTTCTACAAAGGAGTTATGAAAAGAAAAATAAATGAGGCATGGTGGCCCACTCCTATATTCCCAGCACTTGGGGGGCAGAGGCAGAAGGACTGTTGGAAGTTTGAGACTGGTCTACAAAGTGAACTTAAAACCAGCTTGAACTGCATAGCAAGACCCTGTCTCACAAAGAAGAGAGAGAGAGACAGAGAGACAAAGAAGACAGACAGAAGATAAAGAGAATGAGGAAGAGAAAGAAAGAAAGAAAGAAAGAAAGAAAGAAAGAAAGGAAGGAAGGAAGGAAGGAAGGAAGGAAGGAAGGAAGGAAGGAAGGAAGGAAGGAAGGAAGAAAGAAAGAGAGAGAGAGAGAAAGAAAGAAAGAAAGAAAGAAAGAAAGAAAGAAAGAAAGAAAGAAAGAAAGAAAGAAACAAAGAAAGAAACAACGAAAGAAAGAGACAGAGAGACAGGAAGATAAGACAGAAAGAAAGACAGAAGAAACAAGAAAGAAAGAAGAAAGAAAGAGTGAATGAGGAAGACAACAAGAGGCAAATAGCATAATCAGTTAGAACCTTGAAGACCAGGAATAGTAATACTACTTTTTAAGATTAAAAAATGAGAGCTCCTCTCAAACCTGCTTGACATTTATAATATAAAGTGTATGTAATAAATACTTGTTTAATAAAGGAACATCATGAAGATTGTTTGAAGACTCAGTAGTACTTTACTGACAAAAGAATGCATGAAAGATAAAAGAGGAAAAAATAAGAAAATCTTTTCATCCATCATAAAATGTTAACTTAGTGACTCAGGCAATTCCTAGTATATATGAAAGAGTTTGTAATAATGATCAGGTATAAAATAATTTCTACAGCTCATTTCTACAGCTATTCATGAAAGTAGCTTATAATCTCTCTAGCAAGTTTACTTCATTATGGAATAGTACCATATTATACTTCTTTCTCCAGTTTACCATTTTCTTTCCATTAATGTATCATTCAAAAAATCCAGTTTTGAAACCAAATGTTTAAGGAGGTGAATAAAAAAGTGCAGTTCAGAATCTGAGCTGTTACACAGATTAGCTAAATTTTCTGACCCTGATTCTACCACTAGGAGACACCTCAGTCTCTGACTTCTATGTAATAGCACCAACTCAAAAAATAAGGTTAATATACAGAATAAATTAGTTCACATATGTCAGTCCCTGGAAAGAGAGCCTGATCCACATGAATCCTTATTAAATGTCTATAGATGTTGTTAATCTTCTAAGATACTCACTCAGGAAGCCCAGGACCACAGCTATCACTAGCATCACCATGCATAAAATTCCCAAAATCACAGCAATGAGCCTCCAAGGAGGAGATGCAGCAGGAGTTTCTGGGGAGCCAAAGGGAGATGACATTCAATGGAAAGGCTGACGATGGACCACGGAGCACTTTAATTATACAATAAGCTAAAATTTCAAAGGAATTCTTTTATATAGATATTAATTTCATTGGAAAAAAAAGCATTGAGACAGTTTCAAAACAGGTTAGTAGGACAGTTACAATAATTAATACGTTGCATATTGTTGTCTTTGTAGTAGTTATTCGGAGTACAAGATGAAGATATGATATCTTTTCTAAACACTATTAGTACAAATCTATCTTCTCACTGAGCTAAGAGAAAGTAGCTGTATATCTATGCTACTTTGTATACACAGTTATATAATTATATATTAATCAATACAAAATGATCCTCCATTTATATCCCCTTTCTTTGTTTAGCGTTGTCAGAGATGGGTATTCCATTGCCATGTAAATATTGTAGGCGCGTGTTTTCAACAAACAAATCCAAGATAGTCCAGTAGTCCATAATAGTAGCGGGTTATCAGTAGGACTGGCAATGTCAGAAGTTGTTGACTTGAAGAAGTCTTTCACAGCTCAGCCTACTAACATGGATTTACTTTGTATACCTTGTTTTTATACTTTTCTGCTGGATGGTTAAGACCAAGATAAAGCGAGACCTATATAACAAGAAATGTAACTTCTGTATCTGCCAAGGTCAGTCAGGTCCCCTCGGGGTTCATTAATCGTTGGCATCTGGACAATCAAGTCATTTAGGTCTGGTCTTCCCCTACTCTTGGGACACCTCTTCTTCAGTGGCTGGAACCATGATTTTAACACATCCCCATGTTATCTGTTCTTTCTGACTTTGCATGTTTGTTGTCAGTGGGCCTTGATGCTGTGCAGATCCCTGAAATTTCACTCATTCCTAAAGAAACTAGCCTCACATATGGGGAAATAGCCCTGATGATAGGGGTCAGCTTCTCTTTTGTACTTATTTGGATGTGACCAAATTGTTTTTTGGTTTTTTTGCTTCTTTTTTAAACAATTGTGAAATTGAGGTCGTATCTCAGAGATTATTGTGAAAAATAAGTGAACTAGCAAGTGTAGAATCACCTCCTTTTGAAGTTGTAAGTGTGTCGTAGATTATTTGCTGTTTACATATTAACAGACACTACTTCTTCTGTCACCTTTTTGTCTACTTTTCTTAATTCAAGTTGCCCAAGAAAAGAATTGCCTAAGTGGTGATAAGAGGGAAACAACTGTGCAATGTGAAAAGCAAAAAGCAGAAGAAAGCAAACCTGGATGTCAAAACCTGTGACTCATCTCTCTTGTAGAGATGGTGAGAAGCTGATTTACTATTATTACCAGACCATGAATACATCTCAGCTGTTCACTGGGAAGAAACAAGACAGTAAGAGAATCTCACAGAATTGTCAAATAGGAGTTCCACAGTGGTGACTACATCACTCATTCCACCAAGGGAAAGGTCCTCTAAAGTCCTCTCTTATCTACATTTTGCTTAAGACATTTGTTGTGCTAGTATGACATCTAACATCTGGTTTTTTGCTTCGCTGGATACCAAGAACTTTTTGAAATAAAAAAATGACAAATGTAATTCCTTCTCTTCCTGCAAAATCACATTATATTTGAGTTTCTAAACCTTGATTGCTGACTTTGCTTTGATTTTTAACACAATACCTAGGATTTTTTTTTTTTTTTTTTGGAACCGGGGATCGAGCTCAGGCCCTTGTGCTTGCCAAGGAAGCACTTATTTCACTGAGCCATCTCCCCAGCCCCTATACCTAGGATTATGTTTTCACTTATTTCTCCTTGTCTTAGGCCTTTTTTTCTTTTCTTTTTTTTTTTTTTTTTGGACAAAGAGTCTCATTATATAATTCAAACTAGCCTTGAATATGCTATGCAGCCAAAGCTGACCATGAACTCATAGCAGGCTTCCTGCCTTAATCTCCCAAGGGCTGGGATTACCAGCATGTACCATCATGCCCACCTGTCTTCAAATTCTTACTTCCTATTTTATGATGTTTTTCATATATACTTGCTAAAGTTTTCAGGACATGTCTCCTAATAATTGACTCTTTCTGGCAGAAAAGCAAGGAATTACTCCACTGAAATTCTTTCAACTCTAATTTTCTTCACACTTATTACCAACTCCTCCTCGCTACCAATGAATTCACTGTTTCTACATTGGTCTTAGTTCAATGAGAAGAAAGATTTGTACTAATAGTGTTTAGACAAGATATTGTGTCTGCATCTTGTACTCTCAATAATACTATAAAGACAATGATATGCAATGTATTGATTATTGTAAGTCTTCTACTAGCCTGTTTTGAAACTGTCTCGTTATTTCTTTCTCATTAAAATTAATAAAAATAAATAAAATTTTAAAATTGTACTGGTTATCACAAAACCTAATTCACTTAGATAACAGTAATGAATCAATGAAAAAAGACAGTGAGTATTCAAATCATCTGCAGACTATTGAAAGATCTCTACACCTATATCCCTGAAAATTCTACAGCCCTTGGTGTGTCATACTCACTTTACTGCTAGTATTTTTGCCTGATAAGAGCAAGAGCAGTAAAGGCAGAAAGAAAAAAGTACCTTTCTGTAAGCTCACAGTTCTTCTGGAGGCATCTCGAGTGTTAAAATTTAATTTAGTGTATCCATCTTCATCTACCATTTCCAAGTCAGGGTGATATTCCATGGCTCCGCAGAGTTCTAAATAGATACATTTGAGTATGGCTTCCTCTTTTCTTCCTGTGGAGAAAAGAGAAATTATAAATCAAGTCATGTGGGATACGCATTTACTGAGGTTTAACCAGTTGAGTTTATGTAGTCCAACCAGAGACTTGAAAGCAGGAAATGAAAATACTGTACAGATTTCCCAATTGTACCTTCAGATCCTGTTTTTGAGACTGAGCTACTAATAAGTTTAAGAGGCTGCATGTTATGTCATGAAGTTCAAATAAGAGACAAATATAGACTCATACCATCTATTGCCTGGTAGCTCTCACAACTGTAATTGGCATGAATAATTGACTCAGCCTCATGCAGAAGAAAAGAAATATAGATAAGTAGAAAGGAGACAAGGAAAATCAGAATTTTAAAACTTGTAAGGAAAACTAGCTTCAGGACACAAAATTTATTCATGTCCCTTCTAGAAAATTGACTCAAAGAAATTCCACAAGGTTTTAAAAATATAATAATCCTGCAAATCTGGCCCTTGGCCTATGCTTTTCACAGGAAAATCACCTCCTCTCAATCTTCAAAGAAAGGCAAGATTATTGGGGGACACATTTGCACTTCAAACACATGCAAATGTGTTGCTGTTCTATCTCAGCCCACCAGCTGGTTATCTGTAAGACAACAGCAATACACACCCTAACACTCCATCTTGAAGACACCTAAAGATTCCATAAATATACCGAGCTCCAACTCATAATTTCTGTCTTAAGGACCCACACTTTATTTCCTTAAGTGTGGATTTTTAGATTTCTGCTTATGCCTCTCACTGATGTAGCCTGAATTTTTTTTTTTTATAGAAATCAGCAAATCTAAAATTTATTATCTGCATAGCGTGGATTGAGTTGCTTATTACCACTCTGGGAACCTCCTAGGTCTGTAGCTAGGGCTATGTAAATTTTCAACAATTTTGAGGCAAACTATTCTTTTGCCTCCCCCCCCCAGTACTTGGAATCAAGGATTGAATCTAATACCTTTGCATTGAGCTATGTCCCCAACCGTTTCAAAAATATTTTTTTCAAGCACATGCCCTGGCTTCAACCCCACCTTCCCAGCCCTGACTGCTGTGGCCTCTGTGTCTCCATTGTGGTATAACTACTCTATGTCATCATTGATGGATTGCTAAAGGAAATGACATGCTACTTTTGGCCAAAACAGCTGGGCAGAGGGTCACTCCCCTAGTCTCTCTCCTTGTACTAAAAGCAGAACATACCAAGAGCCAGGGCAAGGCAAAGCACAAAAGGACAGAGCAGGGGTCCCTGAGCCAGTGCAGGGTGAAACATGGATAATAATTATACTTGTGTTGAACTACTGATTTTTTTTTTTTCATTTTTGAAACAGGGTCTTGTTAAATTGCACAGGCTAGACTTGAACTTGTATCCTCCTCCCTCAGCCTTCCAAAGTGCTGGTGTTACAGGTAGGAGCTGCCATGCCTGGCCTTTTACTCAACTTTGGTTTATGGAGCTCACCACCATTTCTCTATAGCTACCTTTTCTCATGTCTTTATTAATTCAGTCAACACATTAAACATTAAGCTTTCCAATTAGAAAGGTGCCAAGAAGATAGCATGTATGTCAGTGCTCACTGCTAAGTGGAGGAAACCAGTACATAAGTGTAAGAATGCCACATCCAGCAGAAAAGTATACAGATGAAGTATACATCACGGGGCCATAATATTAAGCTGAGCTGTAAATGGCTATGGTCGACAACATCTTCGGATAACTCACTGTTGTTGTGGAATGTTGGACTGTGTTGGATTGTGGTGTCAAGTTCAAGCACCTAAGTTAGCTGAATGATAATAGAGTGCCCATCTCTGACAGGTGTAGACAAAGGAAAGGGTATAGAAAGGAAGAATCATGATGTGTGTGTATGGACAGTACAGTTGGGATAGATAACGCCATGCTTCTACATAATCCTATGAGAGGAAAGATTTGCACTAATGGTGGGTGGACAGGATATTATGTGGGCTTCTAGTACTATGGACAACCACTAGGAAAATAACAAGGTAGAAAGTATTAATTATTGAATCTTTAATGTAATTCAGGTTTTAAAAAATAAGATACGCAAAGAGCTACACTCTCTTTATTTACTGATAAGAGACATACGGTGTAATAATTTGTCTCTAAGTATAATATCATGTATGCACCTTCTATGATACCAAAACATTATGAATACAGTTTGCAATGTATTAATTTATCAAATCCATCTTGTCAAGGTATCTTAAAACTAGCTCATTGATGTTTGTACTTCAATAAAACAAAAATTAAGAAAAAAATAAAAAAAAGAATGCCACAAAGAGGTGCATAATTGTAACAACAGAGAGAATGAACAATTCTCTTTGGTATTTGTCAGGGCTTAAGGCCATAGACTAATAATTATTTACTGAATAATTGGAAGAGGGATTTGGAAGATGAACCTCCCTACAACGAGGTAATTTTGCATTAGTTACCCAAGGAGTACCGAAAAGCAAAATGAAGTTTGTTATCTTCTCTTTATATCTGTCTCTTTTATTATCTTAAATCTTTAGGTCTGATCTCTGCTCAGTGCTGTACTTATTAATCACTTGGGAAATATCTGTCTAATCTGCCCATACAAGGTTTCATAGCCCTGTGATTATCTGGCCCATCTTCCCCTCCTCAAGACAGAGGAAAGGAGCATCTACAGTAATTCCCAGAATTAGCAGACCTACACTTACTAGTACTATGCAAGTTAGTCAGATTCCTCAGACTAATGCCTAAAATGGCTACTATGGCCTCCAGGAAGAGGAGAACCTCGCAGATCTCCCCAAGATGAGGCCAATCCCTAATCCTGGAAAGGACCTCGTCTTATCTACCAGAAGTGGTAGCAGAATTGAGCAGAATCCAGGAGGCATTTAACTATTGCCAAACATAAAGCCAGACATGAAAATGGTGGAGACAGATTTTCACTCAGTAATATTAAGTAAGATAAAAGGAATAAAATGGCAAGAGAGAGTGAGACAGAGCAATCACAAGTAACTTGTACTTTTGAGAAGACTGGAACTTTTGGGTCTCAGTCCAAGTCACCCACGTCGGTTCGTATCAGTATTCCCATGGTTATATTTAGCTTCCTTTCCTCTATCCCTATCACACCCAAAATTCCTCAGGAATACTGACAGTCCATAAAGTGGCTTAACTAAAAAAGTAAAGAGGGGAAATTAACGCTAGGATAAATGAGCAGGCTGAAAGAATACAATGTTTATCTCCTCTCTCTCTCTCTCTCTCTCTCTCTGTCACACATACACACAATGGATTCATACTTGTAAAATAAATTATCTTTCTGGGCATGGAACATCTTTTTCTGAGTTTTTTTTTTAACCCCCTCAAAGGAAGCACAAATCTTCCCTATTCCAGGAAATAAGTTCCTCTTTCTCTTTATGACCTGTATTCTATTTCTTGGAATGTAGACCTCTTAATTTCTGCCTAGCAAAACACTTCCTGAACCTTTAGCTAATGAGTCACTAAAACTCTTTTCCTATGATGGGGATAAGTGAACCTGCAAACTTATTCTATAAGAAGGGTCGGTTGGACTCCTAGTTGCAGCTTGGAAACTTCCTTGGACACAGTCCAGTGACAGCACCAATGCAATAGGAAAGAAGAACTCAACTTTCCTAAAATGAAAGTCTGAAGATCCCTCCTTTCTCCACCCTCCCCCTTGTCCTACCTTCTCATTATTATTTTTATCACGTGGTTTTAAAAAGTAAGCTCAAGGCCTTCTGCACTGAGCTATATAGCCAGCCCTTTGCCTTATCTTGGGAGCCTACTAAACCTTCCAAGCTGCCCCAGATAGGGCTCAAATTGGCGATCTTCCTCCGGGAGCCTTCCAGTGAGCTGGGTTAACAGAAGCCCCCTCACAATGAATGAAGACTTTTTAAAGACTAAGATGTACAAAGACAAAAGCCAGCATGAGTTGTCTTACTGTTTTTGTTTTGGTACAGGGAATCCTTGCACTTGCCAAGCGGGCGCTGTGCCATTGAGCTATACCCTGGCCCAGTAAGTGTGCTACAAGGAGTCAGTGTGAGTGAGCGTTTACTCGGAGAAGCAGCACACATCTATATTTTTATGACAGGAGGCAACGGCACACGTAGAGGCTGTGTAGCCACCACCTAAATTGACCCCAGTTACATGGAGGAAGAATAAGAATGAGCTCCTGGAAAGTTCGCATTTCAGAGAATCAGTTCCTTGAGCAGACTGTTTGGAGTGATTTACTTAGTAATAGAGGTAATATAATGCCCTAGGGTTCCTGAAATAGTTGGGTTTTTTTTCTGTTTTAAAATTTTATTTCATTTATTAAAATCTTTTATTTATTTGGTAACAGTTTATTTATTTATTTTATTTATTTTTTATTTCATTGAAGTACAAAAGGATTCAGGGCCTGTATGTCTCCAAGTTTTCACTGGAACTCAAAAGCAGATTCTCCTAGTAGCCTCCAGGTTCCTGAAACAGGCATCTTACATCAGCAGGGGTCCATCTATGACCCCAGCCTCAAGCTGCAAGAGGCCCTGCTAGATTCTGTCAAGTTTCAGGGTGGTCATAGGCCAAAGCCCATGAAGCTCTGCCTGCGCCACAAATCAGAATGGAAGAGAGCTTGGTGGAGAGAAACCAAATGACTAACTCTCCTTCCTACCTTTGTAGACATATTGCAGACATTTCTGACTTTTGGTTCGATCCTTCAGCCTTTGGAAAGCAGTTTGATGAGAGTGAAAATGTGCAATCCCAAAATAGGGACCTCGCTCTGCCTTTGGGAAGGTGGAAGAAGAAGGAAAATCACTGTCATGCATTGTGGCACATGCCTGTAATCCCAGCACTTGGGAGGCTGAGGCAGGAGGACCGTTGTGAGTTCGAGACCAACCTGAGCTACTAAGTGAGCTTAAGGCCAGCCTGAACTGCATAGTGAGACTCTGTCTCAAAAAGACAAAAAAAGAAAAGAAAAGAAAAAGGGAAATCACTGTCACAATCTTCTTCTTCGCTTCTCCTCTTCAGAGAGGAGACTAAGGCTGAGGAAGACAGGGTAAACAGCTGGGAGAAATCTGTCACAGTCACGCAGGTCCAGGGGACAAGAGCAGAATGCAGAATTCAGGATGACTGGAGATCCTGAGCCTGGTACACAGAATCAATTAGAAAAATACTATTTTCAATTCTTTATTTACATCTAACCAAAGCTAAAAGGGCCTTTTGGTAGGGTAGTTTAAATCTGGGGCCACGCCAAGTGAGATTTTGATAGCATAAATACCCTAGTGCTTTATTTGCGTGGGGAGAAGCCAGTTCAGAATTTTCGCTACAACAGGGCCGGCCAGAGAGCTCAGTGGACTAAAGTGCCTGCTTAGGCAGATGCGGGGACTTGATCCCTGGCCTACTGAGTGGGCCCTGCTCTCCAGGGCACAGTGAGATGGTGACTGAGACGGGGCATGGTAGCGTACTCCTGTAATCCCAGCACTTGGGAGGCTGAAAACAGGAGAATCACTGCAAGTCCAATCTATGTAGTAAGACCCTGTAGGTCCTATACTAGTAATATTTTTTTTAATTAGCTACAATAGACCCTGTTTCTTTGTCCTTTACTGCTGTAAGCCTCGCTCTCCCAGCTGCTCTCACTGTGCACAGCACCTTTCTTTTCCACCTTCAGATGTATGTTTCCCACTAGCTTTTCTATGTGTCTTGTCCAGTTATTTGTTCAGGACACCAAAATCCTGGAAAGAATTCCCCAAAGACCCACCATCCAAGAATACAGCAGACACTGGAAGCTTGGAAAAAGCCAATAACATGGAAAACTGAATTTATTCCCTGGTTAGGCAACTGGCCAGCCATCCTTCTCACATAGATGTATATCAATTTGTGGGTAAGGGGACTGGGAAAATAGCTCAGTAGCATAAGTGCCTGCCTGGCAAGTGTAAGGTCCTGAGTTCAATCCCTGGTAACAACAACAGCAACAACAACCACAAAAATCAATCAGTTTATGGGTAAAATAGAAAAGAGCCAGGAATTACTCATGTAGGTTCAGCCAGGTCTTGGCTGCTAGTAGGACTCAGGAAAAATGTTAAGCCTGATACTGTTGAAGTTTTCATAGCCCCAAGACTGAGGGTGGCAGTTTCTACTGTCAGCATGAGGAAGATAGAGAAACAGTTAAGCTTTATATTCTAACTTTAGGGCAGGCAAGATAGCTCAGCGGGCTAAAGCACCTACTTCAGCAAGCACAGACAAATGCAGGGACCACGGTTCAATCCCCAGGCACCACATGCCCCACCAGCTCTGTTCCCAGGGTGGGCTGAGCTGGCCAGAATCTGGGGATAGTGGTGCACACCTGCAATCCCAGCACTGGGGAGACTGAAAACAGGAGGATCACTATGTATCCAAGCTGTGTAGTGAGACCCTGTAGCAACCAAATACATTTAAAAGACAGAGAGAGAGAGAGAGAGAGAGAGAGAGAAAGAACTTAAAATTTTAACTTTAAAATTCTGTTTCAACTTCATTTCTAAAGCATTAACTTTTTTTCACTCATCAAAATGTTCATGACTGAAACTCCTATAATAAAATACAGATAAGGAAGAGAGGAGCATATAAATTTAAGTTACAAAGGAGACTTCCAAACTGAAGACCCCAGTGCACAGAAAAAAGAAACAAAATCCACTGCAGACAGTCATGCAGAAGGATACTGGTGAGATAAGAGCTAAAGGGAAAAAGCTGAGGTGATTCAACAAGTCCTGCCCGTTCAGGTTGGTTTCTTTGTCTCTGTGTGACATACCCTCCTGAGGGCAAGATATCATCATCTTAAGATTCAGGAGGGAAAAGAGGAAGAGGCTCAGACAGGGCAGCCAGGTTTCATAGTCGTCTTTGGAGAAATAAAGATTGAGAAGTTCAGTCTCTCTGTAGGAGGAAAATTTTGCCCACTTTTCTAATTTCCTCACTTTTCCTCTAGTTCAAAATACTTGGTACACCAAAGTACCATATTTTCTGTTGCAGACTTGACCCAGAATATGTGATTGTCCCCACAGTTGTTCACTTTTTACTAAAAATATGAAGATTTATTTCTTTGCTTCTTCATTTCCTTATGAAGTCTCTTGTGATACAAAATTTAAATACATCCATATGCTTTCCTTAACCAGTTGTTTGCTTTAGGTACCTCAGGCACAATTCAGTAATGGAGACAGAAACAAAATTTTTCCTTTCCTAACAGCAATATCATAACTAAGAGAATGAAGGGCTGATCAAATAGCTCAGTGGATTAAAGTACCTACTCAGACAGATGTAGAGACCAGAAGTTTGATCCCAGGCCTGCTGTTCTGGCCCCACTCACAGGGCATGCTGAGACTGGGCATGGGGGCACACACCTGTAGTCCCAGCACTTGGGGGGCTGAAAACAAGAGAATCACCATGAGTCCAGTCTACACAGTTAGACCATGTACACCCTATATACCCTGCCCCCTGCAAAAAAACTAAGAGAATGAATAAAGTGGCTCAAGGACAATGGGTCAGTCTACTAAATAAAACCCTAGAGCAATCAGGAGGGGGGAAACTTCCAGAATGTAGAAGCTGTATTTTTATTATCAATTCAGTTTGAGGTAGAAGACATAAAAGATAGGTGGACAGGAAACAAGGAGTTCATAACTAAAAGAAAGAACTAGGACCCAGCCAAAATTATTCAAGGTGATCTAGTTCTCTGGTGAAATGTAGGCTTTCTATCACACTTAAAATTTCTCAGGCATTTTCAAAGGTCTAATCCTAAAATAAACAGTTTGAGAAAGTCCAAAGAACATTAAATTTCCCACTCACAAAAACCTGGCTCTATACCAATAGAAAGAGCTAATATCCTGGGCTACTTTTTTCTAGGGTTTTCAATCTCCTCAAAAAAATAAACAAAAACAGTAAAGGCTGGGGAGACAGCTCAGTAGAATAACTGTTTCCCTGGCAAGTGCAAGGGCTCAAGTTCAATCCCCAGTTCCACCAAAAAAAAAAAAAAGGAATAAATATTTTCTGTTGCATGAAGCTTGTGAGCTCTCTCTGTCTCTCTCTGTCTCTCTCTCTCTCTGTCTCCTAAATTCTATTTCATTGAGTGTTATTATCTGTCCAATAAACATTTCTTAAGCCTTTTACTAAGATATCTAATAATTCTGGCTGTGATAGCATTATGACATTCACCCATAATCCTAGCATTCTGGAGGCTGAGGCAGAAGAATCGTAAGTTTGAGGTCAGCCTAGGCCATACAGAGTGTTGTGTGTTTTTGTTTTTGGTGGTGCCAGGGATTGAATTCAGGACGTTGCACTTACTAGGCAAGCACTTATTCCACTGAGCTGTCTCCCCAGCTTCTGCCTGTGATGGAAGTCAGTGAATCTGTGAGCATATTTCAATGTGCCTTAGGTTTCCTATCTCAGCTTTAGGATCTTGCTTCCCCCTAGTTTGGTGACATTTTTTCTTGACTGACCAGTCAGCCAGGAGGTAAAAGAGGCATCAGAGCTTAGACTTTGCCAAGTTTAGCCAAAGGCCTTTCTTTCCTTCTTTCTCTCTTCTTTTTCTTTCTTTCTTTCTTTCTTTCTTTCTTTCTTTCTTTCTTTCTTTCTTTCTTTCTTTCTTTCTTTCTCTCTTTTTTCTTCCTTCCTTCCTTCCTTCCTTCCTTCCTTCCTTCCTTCCTTCCTTCCTTCCTTCCTTCCTTCCTTCCTTCCTCCCACTTTATCTCTTTTCTCTCCCTGCAAAGTTCTGCCATCTTAGACCTTTTTCCTTTCCTGAAAATAGCACTTCTTAAATCATGCACATCTTTGGGGGCTAAACGCTGTAGATAAAGGAAGATCCTCTAAACTTCTCTTTATTTTTTCTTTCTCAGAATCAAGGGGCCTAGCTTGGTCCACTGCTCCTCTTTTCCGGGTGGCTCAGAATATGTTCCAGGCAGTGCAGAGTGAAGTAGTCTTTCAGGTGATAACTGACATTGTCCTTGGGATTTGGTACTCTGTGGACTCAAACCAAGTGAAAGCCAACTGGTTTTCTTTTATTCTTTCTCTCCCCTAAAGAAGCCCAAATTCCTTTCTGTTCTCTCACACTGAGTCTGTCAACTGTTAGAAAATTAAATCCTCTTAAGATCTCTGATAAGAGAGACAGGGTGGGAGCTGAAAGTTAGTGAGCGGCAGGGGGCCATGAACCCACAGAAGGGCTCAGCTTCAGCCCCTCTCATCTCTGTACCATGACCTTTCTGGGTCCTAGTGCTGCCCTTCAAGCCTTGCCTATGCGGTTGCTTTTGGGTCCTGGAGCCTCTTGGTTTTGCTTCTCTCCTCCCTTTCTCCTACTTGTTTCACTGTTCTTAACATGGCTTTGCCAAGTTTATCTCCCTACCTAAGTGAATTTTTGAGTAAAGCCCAGCTGTTGTCTACAACTCTATTGTCCTCCTCTCCTGATCATTTGATGAAGGTGGGCTATGTGCCAGGAATGGTAGCACTTAACCTGGCCATCAGCAACAGATTTCTGCATGACTAATAGGGATGCTTGAACTAGTCAGTGACAGAAAACAGGACAGAGCCACCAACTACAGACAGGTGTAGCACTGTGGTAAGGAGGTAGAGCAGCCCTGGGCAGTTCTGGCCTCGGAAAGTGGAGGTGGTTACGCCGGCAACGTGGTCCCAGGATGAAGCGGGTGTGACCTGACCTCAGTTAGGGGCAGGCACTGGAAACCCCGCATGAGGCAGGCGGCACCCACAGCCTGAAGTCCAGGACCCTGACGGGATTCTGCATTCATTTTTTTCTTTCTTTCTTCTCTTTCCCTTCCTGATGTCTTTCCAAAAGTACACAAGAGGGATTAAAGCCATGTAGTACATCTTAAACGATGTTGATTAACTCAGTATCTGTCCCTAAATGTCACCCCCAGGTTATATTTTATAAATTTAAGATGGAAGATTTTTTAAAAGTTACTTTTTCTTTGAACCGAAGTTCAAGAGTAAAGAGACAAGGCTTCAAACCTGGTTTTATAACAAGGAGGTAAAATGGGCAAAGATCTCACCCAACAATCTACAGCTCTTCTGTTCCCGTCTCTCCACTATTTTTATTTTTTTGGTACCACGGATCAGAGTCAGGCCTTGTGCCTGCCAGGCACTTATGCCACTGAGCTACCTACTGGCCCTCCTGACTCCCACTGGTTATAAATGTGTGGTGCTAACCAGCTGGCAAAGCACACTCAGAACAGCTTAAAATGTTTTGTGTTTTTTTTTTTTTAAATGTTGTCATAAGGAACATTAAGGATGCCTAGAAAACATCCTGTCTAAAAGCAAGCTCTGATTTAATGTAATTGGCTGTTTTATTTTAAAAAGAAAAATGAAAACAAAGATGACAACAAATAGCAAGAACAAAGACAAAAACAAGCAATATAAGACAGTATAAGCGGAGGAATTTCAGAACAAGAATGGTTGTTACATTGGGTATTGTTACAGTCAATTTTTTGCTCAGACTTTCAGATAAAGATAAATACGCAAGACTGATCAAACAACTAAACATTTCCTCTTATTTTCAATGAATCTAAATTTTTTCTTGTCCTTTTTATTTCTTATATTTTATTTTAAAGAGAGCATAATAATATATAAGACCTTTTTTTGTGATACTGGGAATTGAACTCAGGACCTTGTGCTTGCCAGGCAAGCACTTATTCTATTGAGCTATCTTCCTGGCCCAAGACAAGACATTAAAGACAGGATAAATTTGAAAGAATAAGATGAAGGATATTCAACTGCAGTTGTTATAATGCACATTGTTGTGCTCGTTGTAGTTTCTCAGATTTATAGATTGGTCAAAGTAAAAATTTTAAACTTTAATTGTAACTTTCAAAAACCTGATAGAAATTAGTACTACAGTCTTCTCAGCTAATGTAATTGTTTTATGTGTGCTATTTCTATATATTTTCTTTTCTGCTTGTCTGCCTATTACTGTTTTCCAGTATTTGGTTACATTATCCTTAGCTGTTTAATTTAAAACTTTAGTGCATATCAAACGCATTTATTTATTTATTTACTGCCCTTGTATACTTCTATCTGAGTTAAGGCTTTCCACAAAAACCGGTTATTCAAACCAGGCATAGTGGCACATTCCTGTAATCCCAGCACTCAGGAGGCTGAGGCAAAATAAACTATGAATATGAGGCCAGCCTGCACTACACAGGGAGTTCAAGGCCAGCCTGAGCTATGTAGTAAGACCTTATCTCATTAAAAAAATGATTATACAAATATGAAAGTATGACAAAACCACTTGAAACATTATAAGATAAAAACTTCTAGACTCAAAGTTTACTCTAAACTTGCAAACAAAAACTTTAGTGGGGTGTGGTGGCCCATGTCTATAACCCAGACTCTAGAGGTTGAAACAGGAAAATGACCATGAGTTTGAGGCCAGGCTGGGCCTCATGGTGAATTCAATAACATAATCATTATATATGATTTACGAGTTTCTACGTGCTAATTTTCCAATATACGTTATCCTATAACTGTTCTATTTAAATTGGTTAAATGAATAATTAGCCTAAATGTTTTTTGCTTACATACTTAACAGTGAATTAATTTGAATTGAACAAAGATCCATTTAAATTTAAATTGATTGATAAGAGAAGAGTAAAGATGTCTTCAAAGTTGATGGCATATTTTTTTTCCAAATTTTAGCCAATCAAGATCATTGATTTTAAGGTGCCAGGGAGAGAGCTCAGCAGCACTATCTCCTGCCTAGAAAGCATAAGGTCCTGAGTTTGACCAGGACCACCAAGACCAGGCCACCAAGACCAGGCCACCAAGACCAGGTGTGGTGGTACACACCTGTAATCCCAATGCTGGGGAAGCTGATACAGAGGATCACGGAGAGTCCAAACTGCATAATGAGACACTGGGCCAAATAAATAAATAAATAAATAATAACTATAAAAAATGAATTCTCCTCCACATTTCCTATTTCTCTACTGTCTATTTTGTTTATTACTTGGAGAGAGAGAGAATAGAGACCATATGGTATTTAAGCTTGTGCGTCTCATTTATTTCACTTCATATTATGCTCTCAAGTTGTACCTATAAAAACTATCTCTTCTTCATGACAGAGCACTACCTCACTGTTTGTTTCTTCTTTATACAAAAGAACCCTTTTGATTCTATACTCTGTAATCACCCTGAAGATAGTGATAGATGGCCTGTTCTTATTCTCATTATTTTGCTATGAAATTTTGTTTTATTTTTTCATGAAATAGAAAAAAATTGGTTTTACAGATATAATGATATAATGTCCATTATTCTCTGTGTACAGTAAATAAAGAGTTTTTCCTTGGCTAAAGAAATATATAGGGAGAAAGGGAATATTATTAAATTATGAGACAAGATAGATATAAAATATAAAACATGGGGCTCTAAACACTGTGTCAGGCCCTCACGGTAGTCCCCAGCTGCACCTATAAACATTTTTCATTACTAGTCTCACTGATGTACCCCAAAAATGTATCCTTCAGTCTCTCAGATATTTTCAAGTGATTTTCAGGTACATATTTAGCCTCTTCTATAGGTGTACTTATAAAATAAAAATGGCAATATAAATACCCTAGTTACAAATCATTATTTTTGGAATATGAACTTTTGATATCTACTTAAGACTTTGTTTTATGGAGCGCAGTCACAAAAGGTCTCTAGTGGACAGAACAGAAATCTATAGTAAAAGTTTTAATTGATTAAAGGCCAAGAGGATAGACAGTGAAGTTTAGTGTAGTTATCTATCATTGTTGTAATTAAAATAGAGGAGAACGTTAAAGGCGTCTTTATACTCTTAAATTCCAGCTGTTAGTTTTGAATAAACACCTCTAAATGAATGAGGTTAATGCAAAAGATAAAAAGGCTGATGCCAAATATTGCCACCTTTTGTGTGTGTGTGTGTGTGTGTGTGTGTGTGTGTGTGTGTGTGTGGCACTGGGGATCTAACTCAGGCCCCTGTGCTTGCCAGGGAAGCACTTATTCCACTGAGCCATCTTCCCAGCCTGAAATATTGCTACTGCTAAGCATTTTTAGAGCCACATCCATCAACTTCTAATGTTCAGCTCCTGCTTGCTAAACAAGGTCATGAAACAAAGCTGAAACATCAGCGACTTGGCCGAGTCCAGGGACCTGCTCATTTCGGTCTTGCAGACGACCAAAGATTATTGATGATCCTGCGAACAGCAGAAGCTGATGTTTCTCTGTCTCCTTCAGGTCCCTCAGGGTGAGCCTTCCATCCCTGGTTGAACAAGGTCAGTGTCGCTGTTCAGCCTTGAGTGACCCAAAAGGATGGACTGCAGGGCCTTGTGCACCTTCTTATTAGTCAGGGACCAAAGCGTTAGGGGTGGGAATGAGCTAGGAGAGAAGAGATAAAAGGGAGAGAGGAAACAAGCAAAACAGGGTTTAAAATCGAGTTTAAAAAAAAACAAAAACCTGCAATTTCAGGACCCAGCCAAAGTTATCCAACATGGTTCATATGAGCATTCCTTGGGCTACAATTTGGATCCTTCCTTCCAGACCAGACCCATCACACTCGGAATTCCTCAACATATCACAAGCCCCCGCATGGGCTTGACTAAACAAATAAACACCAGAAACCTGATTGTAAGATAAGGAACAGGTTGAGAGACCCCAAAGAATGTTAAATTTACCTATTATAAAACAGGGTCCACAGCTAAACAAACAAACAAGAAAAGGGCTAGCATCCTCCTCAAGAGGTAGGCCACCTTCTCCCAGTCTCCAGCCTGCCAAAAGAAGCGTAAATTTTCCCCACTTCAGGAAATAAAGCACTTTTTCTTTCCCTTGAAGGCCTGCACTCTGTATCTTTGAATGTGTAGCAAAATTTCTGCCTAACAAACTCTTCCTGAGCGTCTTGTAAAAATACTTTTACTTCAAGGTGCCTCCGCAGACTGTGGCCCACTCTATGTTAGGGTGGGATAGATGCCTTTTCTCAGCTTTGGGGACCTCCTCGGACCCAACCAATGGACAAGAAGCCCCAGCAGTAAGTCTTCCCCTACGTGATGACTTATATTTCCCATGACTTTTGTTGTGCATTTAATCATGATTCTGTAAAAACAATGGGATAATTTACTGATGAATTTTTAACATAAATATAAACTTTAATCGTTTGCTTTTTCCTCCTTCCCCCCCTTGTCTTCCAGGACAAAGCAAGCAGCAATTACAAAGATCATTTGCAAACTTCAGAAATAACACCTTCAGGAAAAAAATAAAAACAAAATCACCTCAGCAATTCTATTTAGTGAGTGGAATAGTTCGCATATTCCAAGAAAAGAATACTCCTTGCAAGTGAGAGGTCCTGAGTTCAATTCTCAGTCCCCCTACAAAAAAAAAAAAAAAAAAAAAAAAAAAAAAAAAAAAAAAAAAAAAAAAAAAAAAAAAAAAAAAAAAAAAACAGGAAAGCATTCCTCATTAAATGTTAATGTACACCAGGTGTGGTTGTGCATGCCTGTGGTCCCAGCACTTGGAAGGCTGAGGCAGGAGGATCACTGTGAGCTCGAGAACTGCCTGAACTCAAAAATCAAACAAATAAAGTTAATGGAAATTTACCCAACCAAAGCAATAAAGTCAGATTAAAAACAATTATGTAGCTCAGATTCTTTGGGAAATGTGATGTGAAATTCCACCAAACAGTGAAGAATCTTGCCTGTGTTATTCAATAATTGTCCCTAAGAATGTGGGATAGTTATAAATCCATGTTTGTCAGTGTATAGATTAATGTACTTATGCATATAGGTAGGTAAATATTAAGGCATACACACTTTAAAAAAGCAATTGTTATTTTTCATGCTGTTAATTCTCTGATTAGAAACTAACCATTTATCTGTGTTTGACATAAAAGCACCCAAACTTTAAAAGTAACAACATATGTGCAATATAGAAAAACATCTTCAAATATTATATGGCCAATTCTATTATCTGTCTCCATTTATACACTTCAGAAGGTAAGTACTTTGTCCTCCGACATATGTATTCTTCATCAACATCTATTACAGCATCTCAGTATTTTTCTTTTTCTGTTTCTTTTTGCAAACATTATTGTATATTTTTCCGCAGTATTTTCTTGTGTGGTGGAGAACAAACAACAAACAACTACACTTCTTATGAAAGTCATCGAGATAGACTGAGCACAGTAGAGTGAGCCTATAACCCCAGCTGCTCTGTAGGCTGAGGCAGGCTGACTGCAGGCTCTGGGGCAGCGTGGGTAACGGAGTGAGATCATGTCCCAAAATAAAAAGCAGACAAGACTAGAGAGGTAGCTCAGTGGTAGAACTTCTCTGGGTTCAACAAAGAAGTCCACAAATAGATGATTAGATAAAAAAGATGATAAGATGATTGCTGAACTAAACTATGGGTAGTTCAAATTTCTAGTTCCATGTTATACAACATGTCACTAAATTGTCTTCATAGGCAGGAAAAAAAAATGTTAAGAAAGGGATATAGCATGCCTATAATCTCAGCACTGGGGAGGCTGAGACAAGAAGGTGACTATGAATCTGAACTGCGTAGCTAGACCCTGCATCCAAAAATAAATAAATAATAAATTGGTGAATCATAATGTATTTCATTTCAGTGTACCATGTGATGTTTTCATATATCCATACAGTGTGGAGTGCGTTCTGTCCGAGTACGTTTGTTTACATTAAGCGACCTTGCGTTGCCCCTTTCCTCTTTCTCTGCAGCCTTTGCTCTTGGTCTACATTAGCCATCCCTGCTTCAGCCAGCTATAGTGACTCCTTCCTTGCCCCTCAAAATCAGCACTGTATGAAATAGAAAACTACAACTGAATACGGTGTAGAAGCGCACATGCAACGGTTTTCTTACCTGTCCTAGTACTAGCTCAACAGAGATCTCTGATGTTTGTTTGCATGTGGAAATTTCATATATACTTTCACTTAGAAAGTAACAATTGAGCTAAAAAAAAATTTTAGACACTATTCCCTTAGCAAGTTCCATTCTATAGGTCCAGCTTCGCTCATTTTTCAAAGAAAGGCATCCACTCAGGTGACGAATTGAATTATAGTGGAAGTCACTGGTACAGCTTCTAAATTCAGGGTACGTCATCTATTTATTTATTTATTTATTTATTTATTTATTTATTTATTTATTTATTTTTTCTTTTTGAGACAGGGTCTCACTATGCAGTTCAGGCTGGCCTTAAGCTCACTTTGTAGCTCAGGCTGGTCTTGAACTCACATCAATCCTCCTGCCTCAGCCTCCCAAGTGCTGGGATTACAGGCATGCGCCACCACGCCCGGCCATCATCTATTTAATAAACGCGGTACGTGGCATTAGCATCATTCCCGCCATAGAATGGCTAAGTGACGGAAGAAACTGCGCTGCTGTCTCCTCAGTAAAATGGTGAGCGGTCTGAGTTCTCTACTGGGATGTTTGCATGATGAATAATAGAACTACAGGAAATATGGTAAATGAAGTCTCTTTTCGGCGCTTGAGCTGAGCTAAACTGTTATGAATGAATCAAAATGATTTAGCAGTCAGGCAGGAATCAACGAGGTGGTGGCGCCACCTGCTGCTGCATTGCTGCAATTTCAAGGCAAGTAAGAGGAAGTTTCTATTTAATCACTTGGAATGCCTGCCATTCTGGTCTGCTAAATACATAATTTCTGTCATGATATACTAATTATCACCATACTACTACACGAGTAAAAGTTTTTTTTGTGTGTGTTTTTGGTAATAAATAAAGACGGAAGGAAAAGAAATGTTACAGGACTGTTCTATT
Organism: Ctenomys sociabilis; assembly: GCA_004027165.1. NCBI lineage: Eukaryota > Metazoa > Chordata > Mammalia > Rodentia > Ctenomyidae > Ctenomys > Ctenomys sociabilis. The sequence goes on along the minus strand of PVKA01002951.1, from coordinate 34,949 downwards.
ACAAGGCTGTATATGGTTAGATTTTTAAATTTCTGTGTAATAGTACGTGTATAGTACTTTTTAAAAAATTTTTTTTCTTCATATTCTGTAAGGACATAAAATTCACTACATCAATATTTGATGAAAAATATCTGTTCCATATTATGCCTAAGATGTTTGATATTTAGAGAGATAGGGTAAATCGAACTGCATATGTTGCAGGGTAATAATCAGCTTCTCTTCAGGATGGTTAACAACCTAAGTTTGCAGATCAAAAATTGGAGAAACAGAAGGGCTGCAAAGTCAGCCAACATTTTGGCCCTTAGCCTTTCAAGGTCAGTGAAGACTCAGGACATAGGAGAACCCGTACTGTAACATCATGGAACTCAGTTGTGTCTCAAGATTATAGAGCCACAGAGGAATGTGACTGATGATCCATAGTGCACCTAAGGACAGTCACATGGAGAAAAAAAACTTTCTCTCAGGCTTTCACAGAGAGCAAACTGGTCAGGCAATGGCTGTGACTCATCCACATGGCTAACAGTAATAAAGGATCTACAAAGTGAGGTACAGGGTTACAGGATAAACCCTGAGGGTACCTGACTGACCTTATCTGATACCAAAGTTACATTTTTTTGTTATATAGGTCTTGCTTAACCATCCAGCAGAAAAGTATAAAAACAAGGTATATACAGTAAAGCCATAATAATATGCTGAGCTGTAAATGGCTCCAGTCAACAATTTCTATGGATAACCCACTACTATTGTGGACTGCTGGACTATGATGGAGTGTTTCTCTGATTTCAAGCACCTAAAATAATTGAATGCCAATAGAATACACATCTCTACAGGACTAAATAAAATAAAGGGGGGATACAAAGGAAGGACCATTCTGTATTTGTATATACATAACAGTTAGGACAAATATGCAGCTACTTTTGCATAATTCTATGAGAAGAAAGATTTGCACTAATAGTGTTTGGACAGGATATCCTGTCTACTTCTTGTACTATGGATAACCACTAGGAAGATAACAATGTAAAAAGTATTAATTATTGAAACTGTACTATAATTCAGCTTTAAAAAAAAAAGATAGGTATACAGCTATATTCCCTTAATTCAGTGAGTAGAGGGATCTGCTCTAATAGTGATTATAAACAGAACATCATGTCTGCACCTTGTACAACAAATAACCACTAAGAAAACAATACTAATTAGTTGTACTAGTTTGATTTGAAACTGTCTCATTGCTATTTGTTCTTCAATAAAATTATGGGGAAAAAATTTAAGTAAACAGAGCTCTTGATTTTTCTTCCTAAAAATTATTGTTTTTATAGGTTAGTTTTTGTATTGAGTGGTATCTGAACTCCTTCAGTGATTGCAATGTGTATGATTCAGCCATGAGGAAGAATGGAATTTTGTCATTTGTAGGAAAGAAAATGGATCTTCAGGCCATGGTGCTGAGGGAAAGAAGCCAGATTCAGAGAGATAAATGCAACTCGTTCTCCCTAATATGTAAAATCTACAAAGACAAAGAAGGCAGAAAGCATTGTTAGACAAGAGGATGGAAAGAAAAAAATTCATCTTGCCCCCGGCAAGATGATTCATCCAACTAAGCGCCTGCTTTGACGAGCTCCGGACCAGTTTCCCTGTCCTGCATGCCTCGCTGGCCCCGCCCTCAGGACCAGCTGAGCCAGCGACCAAGTCCGAAAGTGATGACACACACCAGTAATCCCAGTGAAAAATAATTACCTTGTAAAATTACTTAAGTTCTAATTTCTGCTACCAAATTACAAGTTCCTAGAAGGAAAGGAAACCACCTCATTTGGTATGAATTCTCAGTACCTAGAGTAATTTTCATACTGTACTCAGTAAATAGCATTTTAGATACACTGTAACTAGTTTTAATTGTTTACTTTCTTCCCCCATACTAGAAAGACCATGACAATAGTCTCTGCGTGTATTTGTTACCGTCTAAACTGTTATCCCCAAAGAAAAGCTATTTTTAGAATAAATTCTTACTAGAACAAAGGAAATTTGCCAACTTTGGAGGAAGTAAAATATCTGACACTATTCATCTGAAATCTAAGTTACTGCAGCATATCAACAGAGTTTTTGCCATGTGTACTTAAGGATGCTACAGACTTTCCAAAATATAACCCATATGCTTACTAGGATGGATAAAGGGGTTAGAAAAAGTTGCTCATTTTGTTCTTAATGTTCGGAGTTGATTATAAAGAAGTAGGCGAGTGCTGTGTAAGCCCTCTTAGAAAATAGTTTACCGAAGGTGGATGATTTACATTTATATACTGAGGTAGATTTCTGATGTGAGTATTATGTTTTATTGAACTTAAATTATTCATATGACTTTGATTTGTTTATTCCTGAAGAACCTGAATTATGCATTTTCCATCAAGAACTTGGGGAAGGACAAGGCATGTGACATTGGCTGTAGAGTGACATCAATCATTAACCTGAAACACGTAACCAAGGGCTAACTTAATCCTTGTCAAGCCAAGTGTCATGGCACATGCCTGTAATCCAGCACTTGGGAGGCTGAGGCAGGATGCTCCTTCGAACTCTGGCTGTCTCAGTGCACCTGGGCATGGGGCTGCCACAGCATGTGATGCCTGGGATCAAACCATAGTCCCTGGGCTTGCCTAAGCTTGCCTATGCAGGTGCCTTAGTCTGCTGAGCTATACTGCCAGCCCTATACCATCTATTCTTGTACTCATCCAAGTACCTTTCAGACCTCTGGTAAATCTCAGGAAAACACTGTACAAATGTGATGCAGTATTTGCTATGGTTTGAGAAGTGTGAAGTCATCACACGTACAGTGTTGTACTAGTTTAACACAAAAAAAAAAACTCTAAGAAGGTTCATATATGCAAATAAACCTAATAAGTCCATGAGTTATTTGTTTAATACACTATAAGAGCTTATGAATCTATCAGCATAAACCACATTTGTAGTGATAAAAAGACAAAAGAATTGAACTAAGCATAAATTAATAAGATGTCTTGAATTCTTACCAACTTCTAAGCATGATGCAAAGTGCTACATAATCATCATCTTATTAAATCCTCAAATCTCGACAGGGCAGCTACTATTCATCTTTCCTTTATGAAAATAAGAGCATTGAAAGAGTAAGCAACTTGCCTTAGCTAATGAAGTGAGTGGCTTACTAGTATCTGACTCAGTCAAGTGCCAGAGTCTTAGTGCTAATCCATCATGTCCTCATTATGGAAATGGGTGTCTATAAACAATAACTTACATCAGCAGACTTTTACTGAACACAGCAAGAGAATAAATATTTTAAATATTGCAAGCCACTTAGGATCTTTGTTTGCTGCAAATATAATTTTAAGGACCCTTTAAAAATGTGAATACTGATCTTAGCTTACAGAAAATACATTAACAAGCTACAGGGCAAAAGCTGTACTCAGAGATCTGATTTATATAATATCAAGAAAGAGAGCACTTCAGTATTTGGGACCAAAAGCAGGAAGTGGACCAAAGAGAAGACATAGCCCCAGGAGGAATGAAATTTGCCTTTCGGAAGCAAAGTGCCAGCCTCTGTAAACACAGCAGATGGAGGCAGCAAAGGTGAGCACCGTTGACACACTGCACTGTCAGCACAGGTGGAGAACACAGCTCTGTCATCAACTCTGGGACACAGACTACACCAGAAATAGAGCCAAGAAATTCCTCCCACTGAGTGAAAGACCTAAATACCTAACTACAGATACTCACACGGACTTTTCTTTAGAGCCAGGATGGAATAATAGGGATGGAGTTCATCTTCCAGCCCAAAATAAATGACTGATGAGGGGTGCAAAGCACCAGTGTCCAAAACAGTGGACAGCAAGCAGTGAAGGACGATGATGGAAAACAAGCAAAAGGAGCTCCATGTGCACCCCACTGCAGTATTTGGAAGTGTGGGCCACACACAGACAAGGAAGGGGGAAGCAGGACACTGGCTAAGTCACTGCAGTGAGGAAACGCAATGGAGAGTCTGGGAAGACCAAGGTGGTGAGAGATCGCAGGAGAACCCCAGAGAAGAAGAGCTCCTGGGAGGAAGCCCTCAACATCTGCTGGAGGGGACAGCAGAGAGAAGATCGAAACACTAGAGGCAACGCCCAGCTGGGCCGTGGGTGAAGAATGTCCTGAGCAGAGAAAATGCCTCTGAGCTGTAAACAGGTAGATCGATATGAGTCCAATCTGCGTAGTGAGACCCTGAGCACCCTGTAGCTCCCCCCAAAAAATAAATATCTATAAGTCAAAATTACAAATGAGCTCTTTTAGCTATTGCTGAGTCATAGGGATGTCCAGGAATAATTAGCTCAAGACCTACTGCAAGCAAGCCCTGCCATGGGAAGCTGGAGCACGAGCTGGGAGGTGCACTGTCCTTACTGAGTTAGGCTCTCACCTATCAGTCTAAGTGTCAGGAGGCAAGGAGAAATACGCACCCCGAGGCAGGGTGGGGAGCCCTCTCCCTAGCTCCTGAGTGTCGTACTATGAACAAGGCTAATATCCACAATGCATCCATCAAGGCTTGTTCCGCACCTGACTGTGAAGTAGAACTGCACGGTACCCCTGACTGTGCACCGTAGGACTGGGGTAACCATCCCACTGTGTGTGGCCCCTGGGCCACAAGTAGTGGGCCTCGCTGGCTTCTGAGGAGAAAGAGATTTAAAACAAAAAGCAATGAAAGCAAATGTATAAGAAATAGGAAAAAGGGGAAAGAACACCCAAATGGAGAAGCGGTTCCCACAGGGCAAGCTTCTCCTCCACATTGCTTGCATGTCATCTCAGCATTCTGGGAGGCTGAGGCAGGAGGAACAGGAGTTCCAGCTCATTCCAGGCGATTTAGGAACTTAGTGACTTAGCAAGACCCTGTCTCAGAAGAAAAAAGAAAAAAATGTATCATAGATGGACAGGAGGGGAGGAAAAGAGTATGTATACCAAACCCACAGAAGGAATGTAAGCGTTGATTTTCCCTAAAATATTCTCTCTTCCTCCTTGTGACCAACCCTACTTTTCTATCTTTATATTTTGTCTCTTCCAAAATAAATGGTTGGGGCTAGGGAGATGGCCCAGTGGTATAAGTGCTTCCCTGAAAGAGCAAGGGACTGAGTTCAATTCCTGGTTCTGCAAAAAAAAAAAAAGGTATAGGGTATGTAAAAATACATAGAAATAAGAAGAGATGTGTTATGGTTTGTGTCTAGTTGTCTCCCCAAAGCCTCATGTAGTCATGGGGTGGACTTTGTGATTAATTCATGATCCAGTGCTGGGATTATGGGTGTGAGTGCTGCTGGGATTATGGGTGTGAGTGCTGCTGGGATTAGGGTGTGCTACATCTGGCCTGAGGCAGATAGCCTGAATGCAGCATAAAAGTGACAGACTTGCTTTCTGTAGCCATTGCCGCCTCTGCTCCTGCCCTTTAGCTCTTGCTGTTTTGCTGTTTTCCACTGCCAGGAGCTGCTGCCCTCTGCCATGTGCCACTCTGTCATGGAGCCAGCTGAGCATGGACTGAAACCTCCATAAACTGTGAGTTAAATAAACCTTTCCTTCCTTTATGTTGGGTGTCAGTTATTTGTCCTGGCAATGAGAGAAGAGTAACTGAGACACAGTTCAAGGCCCCAACCAAACAAGCAGACTGGCTGAAGAGACAGCCGTGCGCCACAAAGACAAGGAGCTGGAGGTAGAGGTGGAAAAAAGTGTCACCCCAGAATGACAAATGAAACCCTTTCTGTCTCAAGTCCTAATCAAAAATGATTTCTTGTTCTAAAAAGTATCACAACTGATACTGGCATTAATAATAACTTCAAGAACATAAAATATAATGCTAATCTAATAAAATATGTAAATTATCTGTACAGAACTAATATAAAACATTGCTTGAAACAATGAAAAATTGCCTAAGTAAAAATAAAAAAGGTAATTTGGGTATCAAACATGAATATTTTATTTATTTATTTATTTGAAATTTAACTTGCAGAGTGAGAAGTAGAAGCAAAAACAAAGAGAACAAATGACATAAACAGGGTAACATACAATGATACAAGGGGCCAGGGAGATAGCTCAGTAGAATAAGCACTTCTCTGGCAACTGCAAGGGCCTTAGTTCAGTCCCCAGATCTGCCAAAAAAGAAAAAAAAAAAATCATTTAACATACAGCGATACAGATGTTACAGATTTTCACAATATGAATGGCTAATTTTATATATAATACATATATTTTTTTAAATAAAACAATCCAACGCAGATCAGCAGTCCACAATAGAAGTGAGTTATCCACAGAATTAAACAAATGAATGTTTTTAAGATTTTATTTCTCCAGAAATGTATTTATAGAATCAAGGCAATTATAATCAATTTTCCAGAAAGGTTATTATAAAAAAATCAATGGGCCAATTAAAAATTAATGTGGAAATACAAGCACATAAATCAGGCCAAACAGCTTTGTAAAAGAAAAATAAAGTTGAAGGACTTCGCTTTACATTATTTCAAGATTTATTATAAAACTGTGTGCAGTGTTCAAAATGATGTGCTGGTCACAGGGTGAGAAAAGTCTTTGGGCCCGCTATGGTGGTGCTGCATGCACAGCCGTAATCCCAGCCCTGGGGAGGCAGAGGCAGAAGGATCGTTGTGAGTCTGAGACCAGCCTCAGCTACAAAGTGAGCTCAAGGCCAGCCTGAAATGTGTAGTGACACCCGGTCTCAAAAGGACAAAACAAAAACAAACAAACAAAAAACTATGAAACAGAAAAGAGTCTTAAAATGAAAACATGCCTACCCAGACAACTGCTCGGTAGCAAAGGTGATAATTCAAGGCAGCCAGAAAAGAGTATCCATTCAAAAACAAAGTTATTAGAACTTCCAATGTATAAGTCATGCATGAAATCTAATTAAGTCATTGACCTCAGTGTAATTTGAAACTGTAAAATGGGGAAAGAATAGGATAGTGTTTTGTGACCTTGAATTAGGCAATGAATTCTGCGAGAAGTCCTTTTTAAAAAAAATTATTTAGCTTAATTATTATTACCCAATCAACTCTTTAGCTCTCCTTCATTTGTAATTTCAATCTGGAGACAAAGTCCTCTATTTAGATATCTACAATAAGTTCTTAGCAATAGAAATTGTACTTCACCAAAACTAAAGACTTCTTTTCTCTTTTCTTTTCTCCTTTTCTTTTCTTTCTTTCTCTGTGGCCAGCTCAGCCCGCCCAGGCATGTGGCTGTGCGAGGCGCCTGGCATGGCATGTGGTCCCAGGTACAGAGCCGTGTTCCCTGCCCACTGGCTTAAGCTTGCCTACGCAGGCACTGTAGACTGCTGCGCCTTCTCTCTGGCCCAGATTTTTGCTTTTCTAAGTGAACTGTCCAAAGTATGAAATCATACGTAGTAGAGTTTTAAAAATTTCTCATCACATACCAGATAAAAGGGCTTTATCCCAAACATACAGAGCTTTCCAAACAAAAACATAAGAAAACAAAATGATTCAAACTGGTGTCATTTCCGGAAACTCGTAGAATTACAGTAGAACCTTGGTTCACAAATGCTTCTCTCTGGGAACAGTGTGGTTCACAAACAGAAGCATTTGACAAGAATTTTTGTTTATTCATTTGTAAACTCTGCACTGGGTGATGAACACAACCACGGCCATCTTTGCCTGCACAAATACAAACGTGGTCGTCTTTTCCAGAGTTCATGAACTGAGGCATCACTGTACTTGGTCCAAGGAGACACGCAGATGGTAAGCAATGTATTCCGAGATGCTCAGGAGCGTTTACTACTTAGGAAATGCAAGTTAAAACGACAATGACATATGACTACCAGCCTGTTAGAATGGACAAACTTACAAGACTGTTCATATAATCTGCATTAGAAGATACATTTTACATTGTTGTTTGATGTGTAAATGACTACCTCTCCTATGGTAGTCAATTGGAACATTCCTCAAAAAACTACAAATAAAATAAAACTCAAAATTCCATTCAACCCAGTTATTCCTTCTGGTTATCTTCCTGAAAGACTTAAAGATAGACTACAGTGGTACATAGACACCCATGTTTATAGCACTTTAACTCACAATATCTACTATTAAAAGCAGCCTTATATCCACCAATATGTAGATAAAGAAAACGTACCATTTATAAACAAGGAAGCATTAGTGTTTCATAAAGAAAGATTTGTAGAAAAACAGATATACTTTGAGACCATAATGTTAAATGAAACAAATCAGATGCACAACCTTAAATATCACATGATTTCTCTTACATGGGAAACCCAAAATAATTTAAATAAGAAAAGAAAATATAGATAATAAGAGCTGGGGAGATAGACCTTTTGCAGAAAGGAAGCAAAGGATGGAGAGAAGGTCAAAGAGCTGGAGGAAGATGGAAAAAAAAAAAAAAGATTGTCCATACCAAATTCTGACAGAGATATGGTAGAATTAGATAATTTGTACCCTTCTGGCAGAGATGGAAAAGGATGCAACTTTGGAAAACAGATTAGCAGTTTCTTAAATAGCTAAGCATGCACTTACCACAGGCCCCAGATCTGACACTCCTTGGTTATTTACCCAAGACGAAGGAAGATCTGTGTTTTCATAACTTCCACATGAACATTTTTCTAAATAATAAAATTTTATGTTTTCCAAATCTACACCTGGCCGCGTCTATTCATCCTGCATCTTCACCAGCAGCAGGGGCATCTCCACCCTTGGTATTTCTGGAATAAATAATTTGAGCTCTGCGCTTTGAGACCGGCTGGATGAGCCCTTTACTAAGGAGCTCCCGCAGGGCTGCTCTGGCCGGTGACTCACCGATCTCCAGTCTCTCAGTGACCACGGCAGGTGTTGCACGTTTATAGTTGGGCACTTCCTTACAGAGTTTGTCGTAAGTAGATTTATCAAACAGAACCAGATTGTTGAGCTTGTCCCGAACTTTGCCTTTGGACCACTTCTTTTTAGACTTACCCCCAGATTCATTCACTGGGTCTTTCTCTTTCTTGGCCACCTTTTCAGCATCTTTCTTCTTCTTGTCATATTTGGGTGGCATCGTGGAGCCCAGAGAGCAGTGGCTACCACTGCAGGCCCATCAAGATGTCGGACAGAAATCCACATGAACATTCATAACACCTTTATTTGTAATTATTCAAAAGGTAAAACAATCCATATTTTACTAACAGAAACATAACCAATTGTAGTGTGCCTCAAAGGGACAATAAATATTAAACAAAATGTGAAAAATTGGTACAAGCAACAGATGGAGATACATGAAACCAAACATAGTTACACAAGATGAAAGAAGTCAGACTGAAAGGGCACGCTGTATGACTCCATTCATATGAAACCCTTCAGAATGTAAGGTGCGAGGTGATCCGTGGTTCTCTAGGGAGGAAATGTGGGGTAGGGCATCACCATCTGTGGTGGAAGAGATACCCGTCTAAGGAATATGTTTGCATGTTAACATGTGGCAAATGTTTACAATTGCATACTTTAAATATATTCAGTTTATTGTTTGTCAATAATACAGCAACTTGTAACAAAAGACACCATCTCTTTGTAGGTGTAACACAAAATATCTATATACATATATCACATATATGATTTGCTGCCGTGTTAGGTGCAGCAAAAAGAAAATTTTACTTTAAATAATATTTCCCAAGAAGGGGATGGAAAGAGAATAGGAGCTCTGAAAATAGAAGAGGAATTTCTAATTCCATCTGTCTGTGCTCGGCAATATTGATATGCCCCGCTTAGTGGCTCAGTGGCTCAGTTTGTTCTTTAATTAAGTGTCCATATTTGGTATTGTATATTTCTGAATTATAGCTTAACATGATAGACTTGAGAGGAGTGTCTACAACATTTTTTTACTTTAGGGGAAAAAATTCTATGTTTGCCTCTGTGACACATTTTGTAATCTCACAAATACTATATTAGGCTGCTAGTTAGCAACAAAAAGAAAAAAATAATAGGGGCTGGGGAGATGGCTCAGTGGAATAAGCACTTCCCTGGCAAGTACAAGGGTCTGAGTTCAATCCCTGGTTCTGCACCCCCCCCAAAAAAAAAAAACTAGAAAAAAATAATAATAGCTTCAGAGAGGGTAAAGAATTGTTGGCTTAATTCACAGAAGAGTCCTTGAAGTTTCTCATCCTTTCCTGGGCCACCTCAACCTTTGCAAAATATGTGTGCAGAGGGTAGGGGTGTCAGTTGTAGAGTTTAGAGATGGCCACCATTAAAAAGCCAACAACTGGTGCCTTTTACGTGAAGAACACGCGGTTCTTGCTTACAGAGTAGTCTTTTCTTTATTCTTTTCCTTTGAGTTGGCTGCTCCCAGGGCATAGTTTCCCTTTACTGGCTTCCTCGTGCAGTCGGGCACATTGCTCTGTTCTCTCTGTAGTTGTAGAAGTCGACACTGAGGCAGAGAGGAATGAGTGTGGCAGCTTCCCAAGCTTGGTGAGGAGGTGATTTTTTAAAATAGAACAGGGAAGAAAGACCCAAAGGTTGGCAGGAAGAATTGGGACAGGCTTCTTTAAGAACATGTGGATGGATAAATAGGATCACAACTTCTGATTTAAGGTGTCCCACAGCTGGAGTCACAGGCTTAGCCTCCAACGGGCCCCTCTAGGGGATTTGCTGAGGAGATCCAAAGCCAGTGCGTAACTGTCAGTTCTCAAAGTTCCGGTGGTTTACTCCCACACAAGACAAAAAATATAGCTTGAATTCCAGGAAATACTCAAAGATCTTCCTCTTTCCTTCCAGCCTCTTTGAATTTATTTTGTTCACAACAGATACGCTGCCTTCTGACATGCATGGCCTACAACTAAGGCACAGTTGTCAGCAAAAAACTCTCCAAATTGCATGTAAGCACAAGTACCTGAGGGGTACATATGAGCATAATTCCCTTGAAGTTTAAACCTACAGGTAGAAAGGGAAAAAGATGTTAAATTCCCCATCACATCAGCAGCCCACCTACTGTCAGGAATTTAGCTTTGTCTTAAACCTTACTTCAGAAATTAAGATGGGAAGAAAAACACCAGAGAGGGTATAAAGAGTCTGTTGGCAAATCTCTTTGGGAGAAAGTTGAGCAAGACATGTGTAAATTTTACAAGTTTCGTTCTGCCAGGATTTGAACACCATGGTTTTTGTATTATACATTGCTGTCTTCTCTGGGTAAGTTGGCTCAGATTATAGATACTAGCATACAGAGTTAATCAAGGTGAAAATTTTAAATACTGCCTGGTACTTTTTAAAAAATAGATGGAAATTAGTATGCAATCATCTCAGCTGCCCTGTATATATACTTGACAATAAAAATGCATAATAGGGCCAGGGAGATGGCTCAGTGGAAGAAGTGCTTCCCTAGCAAGTGCAAAGGCCTGAGTTCAGTTCCTGGTTCCACCAAAAAAAATAAATAAATAAAAATAGATAAATAAATAAATAAATAAAAATGCATACGAGAACAACCATTGTTTGTTTTCTATTCTTGTTTTGAAATTCTATATCACATGTATTGTTGCAGGTTGCTGTTGCTCTGTTTCTGTCTTGATTTTTGTTTTTACTCTTTAAAAGAACACCAGTGGAATGTGGCACTGAATTCAAAGCATGTTCAGAGGGCCCAGGAGATAGCTTGATGGAATAAGTGCTTGCCTGGCAAGGGCAAGGTCCTGAGTTCAATCCCTGGTACCACAAAGAAAAAAAAAAAAAAAGAAAAGAAAAAAAAACCACCATCTTTGGCAAGGAACAGAAAACTCAGAATGGGAATCAAAAAGAAACTTACGGGGCCAGGGAGATGGCTCAGTAGAATAAGTGCTTCCCTGGCAAGAGCAAGGGTCTGAGTTCCATTCCTGGTTCCGCAAAAGATAAAACATAAAAAGAAGAAGAAGAAGAAACTTACAAGTGGGGCCTCAAAGGGGACCCATCCTCCCAGATCCATGAATACTTGGGCTTCGTCAGATACAGTCCCATCCAGAATGCGACATTAGACTGATAAGTGATTTGCTTGATGAAAACCTGTGGAGATAACATGTCTGACTTAATGGAATTACAGTATGATGCAGGAATCTGAAAGTTAGGTGGCACTAAAGTTATAAGCGTAAGAAGACCCAACAGGATCTTTGGCAGCCTCCCCCAACTCCAAGCCCTGGACTGATTGAAATGTTTGCTGAAGCCTAAACTATAATGCAGCCTGTCAATCAAATGTCATGCATGTAAGCAGGCCAGGTTACAAAACAAGTAGTTTTTCACTCTTAAGTGTCCCTCCACCCAAGACTCAATTCAGATTTATTTTGCCATCAACCAACACTCCACCACCCCCAGCCACCCATAAATACCAGGTCATTCATGTTATTAATTTTCAGCAAATGGGCTCCCAAAGATGAGCAGTTCTTTCTGCTTGATTCCCAATTAGACAGTTCAAAGGAAATCAAGTAGCAGTTTTCTCCATGCCAGATCCAGTCCTGGGGACAAGGACCTAAAGAAGCACAGTAAATCTAATCAGTGAGTTATGTCGGAGCAGAAGCCCTTCTATAATCCTTCAGCCAACGCACCATCCAGTCATTGTTTAAGCACATAATTTCTTCTTAAAAGAAATTATCATGCTCTGCAAATACCTAAGTAGTCTCAGAATCCTTATTTCTCCTTTTTGTGAAAAAAAAATCTGATTTTAGTAATCCAAATTTACTTTTCAAAAATTAGTGTTTTTACTTCCTTTGTCAAAAAAGTAGAAGTTGGGGTATATTTTTAGAATCTAATTATTTTTCAAGTTATGTTTGGAAGAATGGAAGAGATAGATAGATAGATAGATAGATAGATAGATAGATAGATAGATAGATAGATGATAGATAGATAGATAGATAGATAGATAGATAGATAGATAGATAGGATAGACAGACACACAGACACACAGACAGATAGACAGATATGTCCCCATGGGTCTTGTGTTATAATTCAGACTGGCTTTGAAAGTCCTAAAGCCCTTCCTGCCCTGTATCCTAAGAGCTGGGATTATGGGTATGTGCCACGATGTCCATCTAAAACTGGCTGTTTAGTAACTATTTATCATTAAAAGTGATTGGGTCCTAAGGAATGTGCCTTCTGTTTTTAGACAAGGGCTGACCAGCACAATAGACAATGATTTCTGCGTTGGCAATGTGGTTTGTTTTCATTAAGAAGTGCTCCAAAGTATAAAGTACTTATCTGGCTTTGAAATAGTAAGGTGAAAAAAATATAAATTTTCACATTAATGAATTTTATAATGATTAGTATTTAACTGATATTTCCAATATTTGGGGCTAAAATAAATTACTAAAATTTGCTTTATGTACTTCTTTTTAAAAAAGTGTGATTAAGACAAAATTTAATGTTAAATACTGGAAAATACTGTATTTCTCTTGGACAAATTTGTTCTACAGAAACTATTGATTGGTATTGTAGCATAGCGGTTGACACAGTGTCAACTTGGCCAGATCTCCTACACCAGCTCCACACTCTCAGGCCCACCCTAGGGTGTGCAGGGCCTGCCCCAGAGTGACTCAACACAAAAAGGGTATATAAAGGAAGTGGGGAAGGCTTTGGGGTTCCTCTTCCTCAGAGGAATTTCAGTCTTCGCAGTCAGTTTGGCCATCATCTCCTGGCTTCCAGCACAGATTCTTCAGCCTCCAGCTTGGATCCTGCAGCTTTCCATTGCAGACCCATCAGCTGACTGATACAGACTTGCAGGGAAAAGTGCAGTGAGCTCCAGACCTTGGGTGTGAATCCTTCAGTCTCGGTGTGCTGACGTCCTCTGCATGGTACCTCACAGGACTGCAGCTGACATCACAAGCCAATCTTGTAATTCCTTACACACTTGTACATCGTGTGTTATATCTGCTCCTTGCATTATATCTGTTTCTCTTGTAAAACCCTAACTGATACAGGTATGAAATTGGCATATCAGATGGAATAAGATTTCAGGAAAAATCCTCCCAGGGAGACCAAGAAAGCCAACCTAAGGCTTAGGCCAAGGCAATGCACACCAGCTCCTATGTGGGTATCAATGGCTCCAATAGCCCCCAAACCATCTCCATCAGTACTGCTATCCACCTCTTTATCTTCTCCATGTGTCCACAACACTTGGAATCTTCTTCAGGAGAGTCACAGACTGTCAATTACTGTGCCCAAAGGCTGAAGAAATTAAAATCCTGTAGAAGGGTCATAGTTTACCTGATTTTTCATCATGCCATAAAGTCATCACATAATTTCGTAAGAGTAGACCTTACTAGAAAGAAAGAATAAGAGGGTACTGAAATCGATGATAGCCATGAATGGGAAAGTGCACACAAAGGCCAAGTTGAAAGGAGTAAATGCAACCTTCTTAATTTCTCCTGCCTCATATATAATACAAAGGAATTAATTTTAATATGAAATAAATAGCCTAGGCAAATTTTCCCAGCCATCACTAAGCAAAAAAAAAAAAAAAAAAAAAAAAAGGACATCTCAAATTATGGTATGCATATATAACACATATAGTATGCATACTGTATTATATATATACATATTTATATATGTGTACTATATTATGTACAAATATAATATATAATTTAAGAAATGTTCTTTATCACATGCTACAAACTGTTGGAAGTGCTTTACATACGTGAATGCATTGAAAATTCCTCACAACTCCAGGTCTTCATTTGACCAAAGGAACAAGGGAATATGAACCTACACAATCTAACTTTTGGAGGCTGAGCGCCTAACCACTACAACACTGCATTTTCAATTTTCATTTTGAGCCATTTAAGAAAATATTTCTATGTCCCTTGAAACATTCTGGTATAGAATCGTAGTGTCAATCTGGAATCTGCCATTTTTAGCGACATATTTCATGCACTTATGACTTAAGAACCAATACTGATAATTAATTTTAAAGTATCTTTCTGGGACGCCTCTATATGATGACCTCAAGCAAAGGTTGTAGTTAACTCCTCAGTCTCTCCCTCCTTCTGTATGTACTAAGGTTGTTAGTAAAAATGGTAAAACTTGCCTCATAATTATGAAAACTGGTGTGATTTTCCATGTAGTATTTTAGTATCGCTGTTCTTTTTAGGATTTTGTCAAAGGTGCTGGAGAGAAGCACCTTCTCGGGTGTCTCTGCTCATTGACCTTTGCGTGATCGAGGAGTCAATCCTGTCACTTGGCATCTCTGGCAGCAGTGGAAAGATCCTCTCCTCTGCTTGATGAGTTGCAGATGCCTGATGATCCAATTGGTCTTCACATAGATTTTTAACTCCTCAGTTTTATCAAAGTTCAACTGATAAAGAAAAACTCCGTTGCAGCCTTGTTGTGAATAAGTCCTTCATTGGTATGTGGCTCTTATGTAAACACGTCTGCCCTTGATATACAACCCTCCTCCTTTAAGCCTTCCTTAAGGTGCTATATTCATTTATTTCACTGACAGCTTCCTCCCTAAAAAGATTAAGTAGGTATTTGACATTTGTTAAAGATCAGTTTTTGTAAAAATTTCTGCTTATAGTGGATTTGTGTAGCTCTGTAAATAGCGAAAGACTTGGTAAAAAACAAAGTCAAAGTCGGCTGTGGTGGTGCACGCCTGTAAAGGCAGCACTCAGGCCGGGGCAGGAGGGTCACTGCAAGTTCAAGACCAGCCTGCACTAAAAAGCAAGCTGATAGTCAGCATGAACCTCATAGAGAGACCCTGTCTCAAAAAGACAAAAAGAAAAAAAAAATCATGCAACAAAACTAATTTTCATTTACCTTAATCTCAATTTTTATGTATAAAATAAAAAGATGGTTATCTATGACCTATTATGTAATCTTTACGGTAAGAATTTACATATTTGAAATTAAATGGGCTGTACAAGGTGGAGAAATCTGTTTATTGGTGGCACTAAGTCACCAGTTTAGAAAATAGGGACTCATTCATGTCCTTTATAGGAAGAGATGGATCCCTAAAAAGGAATCCACCTCACACCTTGGAACTCTGCTTGTAAGAGAAAGCAAACACCTGATTTAAGAAAGTAATTTAATCAGACCAGGCTTTACTTTAACTTTATAGATGCTATTTCTGTTTGCTTCCTAGATTCTAAATCCCTTTAGATAGCTGAGATGAATGCGATTCTTAGAATAGCCCACTTCCCATTTCCTTGTCTCACTGGAGCGCTATCTACCTGATTCTTCCACAGAGCCTCCCCCACGTTGAGTCTAGATGGACGTAGTACACTTATGAGACGGTGTCGAGAATGAAACTAATGCTGAAGTACAGGCAGAGTTACAGGAAAAGGCCCTTCACAAGGAACAATCTGATGAGACACATCAACATGAGAAGATGTAAGTATCTACAGCACAAGTAAGGATGGGAAGAACCTTCCAGATAAATCTGAAAACCAGTTTTAAAGAGAAGCAAGATGCTTTTCTTTTAAAGAAGGAAACATTAAATCTACCAAACACTGTGTAAGAATCCAGTGTTACCATAGGGTTGGGTAGAGCCAAAGTTGAGAACTTCTAACCACAGAAAATTATGAGTGAATAATGACACTTATGTCAATATAACAATTTTTTACCTACAGATACACTCAAAAAAATACTTATGACAGGGCAGTTAATCTGCTATTAACCTCCTCCAATTCCCCTTGCCCAGTACCTGAATAGTTTTCCTTTCTTGCCAGAGCTTCTTGGAGATCCAGGTTCTGCTGGTGAAGTACCTTTTTCTCTTTGTGTTCTTCTTCCAGTTTCTGGTAAAGTGTATCTATCATCTCTCTGAGTTCCCTCTGTGAATTCTGAGCTTCTTTTTGTGCCCTCTGGCAGGCTAAGAGCTGTTCTTCCAGCATATTTTCCTTGTAAGTAAAATTTTCTTGATGTTGTCTTAGGAGATCAGATGTCTGTAATACTAAATCATAGTTGAATTGCAATTCAGTTTCTCCATTATAAATCCCTGTACTGCATTTTGAGGAAGTTAAAACACAAAATCAAATAATCTTCTGTGACAACAGAGAAGTATTTATAGATTAAAAATAGAAATATTTTAGGAACTTGAACAGTAAGTGAGAAGGGAATAGCACTTCAAAAGCTGATGGAATGATCTCAATTTATTAAGAAATTCTTACTTTGAAAATTATTTAATAGCCCTGCAGCATATTTTAATGTCAAGAATTATGCAGAAACTTGTGATAAAAGGATTGATCTAAGGGCTGGCCAAATAGCTCAGCAGATTAAAGTGCCTGCAAGCAGGCACAGGGGCCAGGGCTTTGATCCCCATGCCTGCGTGCCAGCCCTGACCCCGGGGCATGCTGAGATGGTAACTGACTGGGCGTGGTGGCACCAGCCTGTAATCCCAGCTCTTGGGAAGCTGCAAACAAGAAATCACCATGAGTTTGATCTAGTAGTAAGACCCTGAACACCGCGTGGACCCTTCCTTAAAATACAAAAAAAAAAGGATTGATCTATATTTTGCTTTTTGAGGGTTACACACAAAAGTAATAATAAGGGAAGTAATATCAATGAAACAAAATACAGATAACCTAAACCAGTCCCTGATTTAAAGATTCAGGACACATTAGTAGAAATTTGCCTCAGTGATTTGTTCTCTTTGTCTTAATTCCTCCACTATATCTCCATTGTTGCTACCTTTCCACAATTCTTAACTTTACTTAAAAACTTTAACATTTGTCCTGTCTTGAACAGCCACCACAAAGATTATTTTAAATGATGCATCATAACAGTCTCAAAATTTTTTCTTTTTCTTTCTTTTTTTTTTTTTTTTTTTTTTATGTATTTGGTACAGGGTCTCACTACACAGCTCAGACTCATAGTCATCCTCCTATTTTCAGCCTCCCCAGCACTGGGATTACAGGCATGCATCACCATGTCTGTAAACTTTTTCTTTTAATTTTTTTATTTTTAGCTATAGTATACCTTAGGAAGACTGGAGATAAAATTAAACTTGTGATATCCACCAGCAGCAAATTCTATGGGCCAGAGGCCCTGATTCTGGAATCCTGATGTTACAGCCAAAATAGATGCCCCAGCTTGTAGGGCAGGGTAGGGAGTTTTACACAGACAGCAGAGTTATGAGGAAGCCTCTTCTGGTGCTGGCCATGGCACTGAAGACCCTTTTCCCAGGCATGAGGAAAGGCCCACAGTGTTGATAGATTCAAAGTAAAAAATATGTTATGAACTGAGCAATTCAGAGCAAACAGCACTTTAAAAGCTTTCTGCATGGGAGTCTCCAATCTGGCCAGCTAACATAACTCAGATGCACAGCTTAAATATACAGGGGCCTCGGAGGGAAGACGGCCACCTTTCTCTCTGCCCTGCTTACTCTGGTCCTCACTTTTCCTCTCAGTGCTCCTTCTTTCCTAATGGCCATGTGACAAATTTAAAGTACAATGTGTTCTGAAGGTCTTACTCGCTAAGGTTATGTTTCTGGTTGCTAACATTAAAATGATATTTAATCATCTCTATGGTGCTACAAGAAGAACTAAATGATTTTTGTTGTTGTCGTTGTTTTACTTTCATGTTGCTCAAAGGATCATGGGGATTTTTTCTTTTTTCTTTTAGTACTGAAGCTTTCCCCCAAGCTCCATGCCCAGTCTTTTAATTCTTTTTTTTTTTTTTTTTTTGTCTTTTTAATTTTGAAGCAGGCTCTCATTAAGTCACTAAATTGCCCAGATTGGGCTTGAATTTGCAGTCCTCCTGCCTCAAACTTCAGAATGTTGGGATCATAAGCATACAACACCAAGCCGAGCCACTTTAAATTATGTTATTCCCCATCATCTAATGTTTAAATATGCTCTCTCTCTCTCTCTCAAGCTATGAAAACAAAATAATAAATATGAAACTTCTACCTGGTATAATCTTTGTCCCATGCCTCTATCCATTTGAAGGACAAACACAATGGTCCCATTCTTCCTCCCACTCACTGTGAAAACATTTAGCCTAAAAGGGATCTAAATTAAGGCTGTTTTACAGTTGTCAAAACAAACATGTGCACTATGTTTATAAACATGCACTCCCAGTGCTTATTTTTTCTACTTTAGCACTTACTTTGGCTGTTCAGCATTAGAACCATCACCAATAATCCCAGGCCGAGGATGCCCAGAGCTATGACAACAGGGCACCAGCATGGAGAAGAAACACAACGAAGACCTGGAGGGTAAAGGATAGAATCAGAAAGGCCAAAAACATGGGCTGGACCATGAAACCACTCCTCGGACCTTGTCAGTCCTTGATGTTGTGTCTACACGCCCTTTCCTCTCATTCTCCCAGTGGCTCTGCATAATTCTTGGTACATACTTACAGAAGAAAAAATAGACAGTAGAAGAATTTAAGTTATTTACTCATGAGTCATACAACTTGTAAATTTAAGAACTGATGGCTTAGGGAGATAGCTCGGCAGTCTAAGTGCCTGTCTGGCAAGCGCAAAGTCCTGAGTTTGATCCCAGTAGCACATGCCCTGACAGCTGTGGAACTGGGCATTGTGGCACATACCTGTGTTCTCAGCACTAAGGAGACTGAGACAGGAGAATCACTATGAGTCCAAACTGCATAGTGAAACCCTGTATCAAACAAACAAAAAAAAGATCTGAGATATGATATCTGTCTCTGTCTCTAAATATCTGATTCTAAAGCTTACACATTGGGCCAGGCATGACGGCGCATGCTTGTGATCCCAGCCCTCAGGAGACTGAGGCAGGAGGATAGTGAGTTGGAGACCAGCCCAGGTTACAAAGTGAGCTCAAGTCAGCCTGAACTGCATATTGTGATCCTGTCTCAAAAACATGTTAAATAAATAAATAGGGCCTTGGAGATGGCTCAGTGTAATAAGAGCTTGGCTGGCAAGCCCAGGGGCCTGATTCCCATCCCCAGTTCTACCAAAAAAATTTAATTAATTAATTAATTAATTAAACAAACAGCAAACACATTATCTGCCCTCTACAATGACTCTTTAGAAAACTCTCAATCTAAATTGATTGGATCCTGATGGCTATAAAATAGACCATGTGTGCCCATGAATGTACATATATGCACATGCATGTTTTATGAATTGACATTGCCTAAAGCTCAAGTGTCAAGCAAATAAGCTTAAGCCAATTGGTTGCTATTTCCTCAAAGCATGCTCTGCATACTTTTATGTGTTTCAATTTTCATTCTGCTGTAATTGCCTCTTAAAATTGGAGTTAATGACCAAAGTAAAATAGGAATGAAAACTTAGTATTTATTTAGCTTATGTTAACAGTATACTCGCAGCTGTCACAGGCCACAGAAAAATTTACCATTTTAATAAGAACAAGTCATGTAGCTTAAAGGTGTACATGTATCCAATTATGCTTCCCAAATATTGCTTCCTTGGCAAGAAAAGATCCCATACCATTTATCATGAGATAAAGTACTGGTAAAGTTCATCTCTGTATGTAAAGAAGGACACTCAAAGGTTCAGTGACTTGTTTAAGACCAGAAGATGTTAGAAGACCACACGCAAGCTTAAGACCAAAATGCAGGTTTTTAGTCAACCAGCTATATTGCTTGAACATTACACCACAAAATTTCCTCTGTGAATATTAATGATCCAAGTCAAATAATATTCAGATATATATTCATGGAGTCCTCATGCCTCAAAAGCATTATGCTAGATTCACAAGTGATAAAAAGACAACAGAAATTTTGACAGAGAGGAACATAATTCATTTCCTGATTCAATAGTTAGCACCTCCTCCCACGTAATGTGCAAGCTAGCAGAAAAGTTGCAAGAAATTTTATCTCTTGCAAAGAATTGCCTCATCTTAGCAAGTATTGGTGAAAACATCTTTCTTATCCTTTGCAGTACGTAACAGCTCTAAGCAGAATTATGAAAGTATATTAATTTTATACTTATAGTAAAAGTTAGGCTTAATAACTACACAAATGATGAATAAATGAATTAATTAATGAGTGAAATGTGGCCATTGTTAACTTGTAACTCTATAAACAAATGCCAGCAGAATTTTTATATCAAGTTTTTTCATTAGCTCAACTGTTAAATTACTCTACTTGTTCTTATTTCATCATTTGAAAGTGATATCTATTTTGCTTGTGAAAACTTGACTTGAAATTTCTTTATCCAAATTTCTTTTTTTTTTCTTTTTTTTGTCTTTTTGAGACAGGGTCTCACTATGCAGCTCATGCTGGCCTTAAGCTCACTTTGTAGCTCATACTGGTCTTGAACTCACAACAATCCTCCTGCCTCAGCCTCCCGAATGCTGGGATTATAGGCATGCACCACCATGCCTGGTTCTTTATCCAAATTTCTGACAGCACTTTTCTGTCTTCCTATTCTTGTGTTGTGTTCCCTTCTCAGAATAAATATAAAATAAAAGCCAATTTATCTAGATTTACTGTGGAATTGGACTTACAAATCAATTTATACCTAATAAGTTTAATTTACTGCAAGTGTAAACAAAAATGTTTTCTTTTTTTGTATTAGGGATAGAACTCAGGACCTTCCAGTTGTCAGGAGGGGGTTAAGTCACTAAGCAACCTCCCTAGACCAGAAATCATAATTTTCCAAACCAGTAATACATAACCAAATATAATTAAACTCTACTGAATATCACTTAACTCAATTTGGATAATTCATAAATACTACAGGGTTTTGAAATATTTGAAGAGCTCTTGTAAAAGTTATCACTCCATACACTAGCAAATTCATGTCTTGAATTTTTGTCGTGTGTTGGATACCAGATTCCAGAAGTTGGTAATATAATCCTGGTTCTGCCACTTACTAACTCTGTTAAACTGGATTTTGTTAATTCCCTGAATCTCAAGTTAACCTTCTGGAAAAAGAAGTAACAAGACATCAATTTCAAAGTGTAATTTGTGAAGATTCATTAAAATCATGCATTTAAAGTGGGTAGAAGAGAAATATTTGTAGTAAACAGGACAAGTTAGGTATCATCACCATCATAATTATAACCCAGTTGCTTTTATTTAAGTAAGTAGTATTAATTCTCCTCTATTTTCTTTTTTTTATGGTGTCTGGAATGGAACTCACAATCTCACACTTGCCAGGCAGGCATTGTGCAGCTGAGTTATCTCCCCAGCTCTCTCCTATATTTTCTGATTTAGGGGTATTTAGTTTTCTAATCTAATCATCCAGGAAATCTACATTTTTGGAGCTTCTACTGAAATTCCATCCTTGCCCACAGTTACCCACCCCTGGTACCTTTAGTTTTCTTTCCAGTTAAATTCTGATCTGTCTGGTTCTTCAGGGGCTTCATTTTGAGATCATCAGAAGCTATTTCCAAATTCATGCTGAGAATGAGACTGAAGCAGTCAAGATCTTCAGCAAACTGCAAATATCTGAGCTTCTGCTGGAGTGTTTAAATAGCTACTGTTATCTAATAGCAAGAATGACTCAATCATTGCCAGAAGGAAGGGGACGCTTTGCTTCATACTGGGAAGTTGACTGATGCAAACTCTTGGGGTTTGTCTATTTCAGGTGGAAAAAGTAGTGATTCTGATGCTGTTTCATGATATTTCACAAAGTGGGGTTTTTTTTGAAAGGCAAAACTACATTTTCTATGAGAAAGAAAATGCACTGCCCCACTCATGAGATATGAAAAATTAAATTCAAGAAAGTAAATTACTTTCAAGTTGTACAAGAGCGTTCATTAGCTCCAGACTGCTTGATTTCAACATTCACCTTTGTTAATTTCTTTGAGGCACACTTTGTCCACATGGTGTCTTTCATGAGTAACATATATTTCCTCTTACTGTTTACTGTTTTAAGTGACAAAGGACTTAGGAATTTGAGGTGAATTCCAAATGATTATGTTTTTTAATGTTAACATTAACATTGTTTAATGTTAGCATTCAAAGAAATGTACTATTTTATACAATGACAGTGTGACACAGCAACAGAGAGTCTTTGGCATTAGCTAGTTCAAATCTTTCCCTTGGTCCATTGTCTTGGGGAGTTATTTAACATGTGATCTATGTCTTTGTTTAGATAAATTGGGGATACAATGTGTATATATGCCTAGCATTGTACTTGGAATATAACGAGAACTCAATAAATAATAGTCACAACTAGTAGTAGTAGTAATATTCAGCACAGTTAAATAACCCAGAAAAGACCACCTTCTAGGCTGACCCACCATTGTCTCAGGGGCATAGACTCTTCCATAGTGTCCTTATACATGTATCTATATATATATATTTTCCTCACAGCCTTATGGCCAGAAAATAAATAATTGCTAAAGTTACACATACTTTTAAAAAAAATATTTATCTCTAAGACATATTTTCAGAAGTATTTACGTGCAAAATTATGTGATACCTGAAACGTGCCTTGAACTACTACAGGAAAAATTAAAAAGAGATGCTAGATAATGGAAGATTATAAAATTAACAAATCCATAAAGTGTTTAGGTATTAATTGGGAAAAATTCACCACGTTTCAAAGTATGATTAGGATCACATTTTCTTAAGATAAGTATGCAGCTACACTCTCTTAATTCACTGATTAGAGACATCTGCTACAATAGTGTCTGTAAGTATAATATCATGTATACACTTTGTATGATACGAAAACAGTTTGCAATGTAAAAAAAAAGGATTACATTTTCTCATCCTGTTTTGTTTTTTCTTTTTGTATTTTAGGGAAAGGTCTACAGGGTGTTCAGGATCTCACTACCAGATCAGACTTGTAGTGATTTGCCCGTTTACAGCCTCTCAAAGCTGGGATTGCAAGCTAGTGCCATCATGCCCAGTCTCAGTTCCCATCTCAGCATGCCCCTAGGGGCAGGGCTGGCATGACAGGCCCAGGGACTGAATCCCTGGCCCCAGTGCCTGCTTAAAGTCACTTTAATCCGCTGAGCCCTTTGGCTGGCCCTATGTTTTCTGAACTCTTTCTGTGTAAAATATCCAATCCCAAATTTAAAATGCTTTATCTCCCACTTAAAGTTTTACTCTGTAGCACAATCCACCAGGACATTTAGGCAGCAAGTACGTATTTGCTAAATCAGCTTCTGAGAAGACTACCTGTGTACATGTACAAACTCCCCAAAATAAATGTAATCTTATGCACTGAAAACATGCACTAAAAGTGCATTAACTAAGGGGGGGGGGGGGAAAGGCCATGTGATCCTTATCACCCAAAGCCCTTTCCAGGTCCTGTGGCTGTGAACACCAGGAAATCAGGTCCTGCATCATTCCAGCTCTGCAAGCATCACCTTCGTCACCCAGGCGGAATGTCAGGAAATGTCTCATGATAATAAATTAATGAATAGCATCACAATAAAAATGACAATTTTTCATTCTCACAATGGCTTGATTATTTTAGATCTCCTAAAGTGGTTGCAATCTTAACCATTTCAGATAGATGGATCAGAGTGACATTAAATAGATTTACAATGTCAGGTAGCCATCACTATAATCTACTTTCTGAACATCTTTGTCGTCTCCAGCTGAAATTCAACATTAAACAGCTACTCCAGTGGTAATGAATTTGTGTGTTGGCTTGTATGGGCTATGGGGTGGCCAAGATAGGGAGTTTGGTTATGAGGTTAACACGTGTCTCATTCTCATGAAATAGACTTCAATCCATAATGTGGCTGGGGTTTGTGCAAAGAATGAAAGCTTGATGAACAAGAACACTAACTTCCCTAGTAAGAAAAAAATTATCCTGCAGATGGCCTTAGACTGAAACAACACAGTTTACTCTTCTGAGAATTCACCCTTTCCCTGGAATTGGAATATTTACTCTCCTGGACTGTCATTTAGCTGGCATGCACAGGAGGTGTGCACTTGCCAGATCCTATAGCCATACATTTCTTTCTACATATTTGCATACATTTTATTCTGCTTTTCTTGGATTACAGCTCCCCAGTTTTTACACCTCTCCTGTAAGCCAACATGCTGTTTTCTACTTCTTCCATATCTCTCCATCCAGACTTTAAAAGCAAGCACATACTGAGCCCATAACTCCAAGGAAATGTATTTTGCCAGCAGGAGCCTCCTTGCCCCAGGTGAGCCTTTCCATAAGAATGCAGCCCAGCAGCCAGCATGATTCCAGCCTTCTGAGACCTTAAGCAACTATCTTTCTTTCCTTCTTTCTTTCTTGGTGGTGGTACCAGGGATCAAACTCAGGACCTTATGCTTGCCAGGCAAGCACTTACTCCCCTGAGCTATCTCCCTGGCCCCTGTGTGTATGTTTCTGATGGAGACACTTTGAGATAAACCGCTTGTATTGCTGCTCACCTATTTGGGGCTTCTAAGTTATATGCCTGTATTAGTTAGTTTTATCATTACTGAGACAAAATACCCAGCATCCAAATTTCAAGAAGGGAAGAGTTCTTTTAGTTCATAGCTTGTAAATGTTTCAGTCCCTAGTTGGCTATCACTAAGGTAGGACAGCACAACAGAGAAGAAATAGTTTACAGCAGGAGAGGCAGTGCACAACCTCTCTCTCCCATTTACCCCATTCAGGCTACAAGCCTGTTGGCTGGTACAACTGACTCCCAGGGTGAAGCTCTTGTGCTTGGTAAAATCCATCCAGCCTCACCCAGAAGTACGCTAAACTAATCAGTGGTCTAATTTAGTATCACACACCCATAGTCTGTATTCATGGACCCCATGTCCAGCAACCTCCCAAAAGCCACACTTGGGAGCATAGGAGGCTTTGGGAGAATATCTAGACACAACCACAACCATGGCATGCAAAGCTAATGCATCTCAGATATGCTGAATGCTTCTGTCTTGCTTCATTCTTTGATTTTGGCGGAACCGGGGATTGAACTGAGGCCCTTGCACTTGCCAGGGAGGCACTTATTCCACTGAGCCATCTCTCCAGCCCCTTGCTTCATTCTTTGAATCTAACCCTCTAACAAACTTTCCATGCCTCTGAGGTCACAATTCCCAGTGGTTTAAAAACAGAATGGACCTTTTTTGTCATCTCATCCAACCTTGAAACATAGCTTTGGTCCTAAGTACTGATCAAGTCTTTGTCTCTTCACGTTGATGCCTCAGAATAATAGTAGTCTTAGCTTCTGTTTCACGGAGGCACAGAAAGAGTAAGGGAATTCAGGGTGTGCCACCTGGCTTAGCAAAGATCATAAAGCAAATAATCAAAGGAACCATTTGTTTCAGAGCTTGTCTAACAATTTCCCAAGGTGTAGGTGAAAAGGTCTTATTCATGCACCTTCCATTGATTCCAATCCAAGTCCTTAACATTGTGGGCACAAGTTAATGCATCACAGTTTAATGGAACCACCCAGGGTTCTGATGAGTTACAGTGAGGTCGGTCTCCTCTGCCCCTCCCATGTACGCCTTTTGCAGTCTTCACATCTGAATTCTCTGTAATCAATCCCTGAGGAGACCCCCTGACTTAACATCCTCACAACGTATAAGTACCTTCATTAGGATAGAAAAGAAGGCTTATTTTCCCAGGTAAAAAAAGTCTGGTGAGAAAACACAAATGGTAATAGTAATTCTAAGAAAGAATAACAAGGTAGTCATTAACAGAAACCTATTTTGTTCAGGAAGCTAGAGGGCAAAAAAGGTGATGGCCATCGCACAACAGGAAAGTGCAACAAGGGGAAAAGTCTTGGTAACCAGACCTGCTGGCGCTGGTGGAGGCTGGCCGGGCTGGGAAAGGGACGGCAGTTAGCAAGGGAAAATATGCAAGAACCAGAGAGCTGTATTAGAAAAGCTAAGACGATCTGGAGAGGAGGGCCTGCTGTAAAAGTGTACACATCGGTTGTCCAGGATTTTAAAAGGGGATCATTAATAAAATCTAATTAAAAAGAAAATTATCTTGGATAACATAACATTTGTTATTGGGACTATTATTTGAATTGTACATATAGCAGTTTATTTATTCTTTTGAAGTCTATGAAGTGAACATTATTACCATAAAACTTCTCCAAGCACAGCTAAAAAGTGAAAAAGGAAGTTATTAATCACAGGAATTCTAGGTAGGTGATTAGCCATGATTTTTTTTTTTAATGTATTTGGTACAGGGTCTCTCTATACAGCTTGGATTTGTAGTTATCCTCCTGTTTTCAGCCTTCCCAGTACTGGGGTTACAGGCATGTACCATCAAGCCTGGTCTCTAGCCCTAATGTTTTACTATTCCTCTAACAAGTAAAAGAGAGGGGAAATGTTGATGATGCTTCCCAGGGATGTGTTATAGAATAGAAATATTCTACTCAAAATTCCTTCTTAATAGGCACAACAGCACATGCCTATAATCCCATCTACTCTGGAGAATAAGGCAAGAAGATTGAAGGTTTGAAGTCAAGTTGGTTAATATATTAAGATCCTATACAAAATAAAAATATAAAAAAGGTTCTGTTGGCAGTTTAGCTCAATAGTAGAGTACTTTTCTAGCAAGTGTGAGCCCATGTTCAGTTTCAGTTCCTAACACACACATGCACACACACACGTACATGCACATGCACATACACACAGCCAGGTACCCATCTGAAATAGTAGCATCTCCTGAGGCAGGAAGTTATAAGTTACAACCCAGTCAAGGTACTTTAAAAAGACCTTATGTCAAATACCATTGGGAATGAGGCTGGGAATGTAGCTGAATCTTAGGGCACACTGAAAATGAACTCCAGTACTGAAAAACAGAGGGGGCTAAAGACATAATTCAGCATTCCCTCATTTCAGCCCACAGTAAGGAAAGGGAGAAACACTTCTTGTATTTCATTTTATTTTTTCTGTGAAATCACATCTAATACAGGGCCAGTAGGCACTTCATTCCTGCTTTATGAGTGGGAAATGACTAGGGAAACTACACAATTATTTAGTGAAGAGTCATAACTATTAAGTCCTGATCTTCCTGTCATATACAATACCTTTCACCTTGCTAAGTTTTTATTTAATTTGAAAAGCATTCTTCATCTTAACTGCATTAACTTTACTTTGAAAAGCAGATCACTATTCACTTAGTTTTGAAATGAATAGATTATAAAGATCAATATCTTAGCAGGATATTCTGTTCTTCTTTGGTTTGTTTAAGTGGCAAGAAAGTGTTTCTGTCTTCCCTTCTCACAGCACTGTGTCATGCTGTGTAAGAGCCTTCTGGAATGTGACCAGTCCCAATCACCAGTCCCCTCAGTAACTGCCTTTCAGAGTTAAAAAACACCAAACCTGGTTTTATTCCATTCTGATGAGATTGATATAGTTGTAGAATAAATGTCTAATATTCTTTCCAAATACCTTGAAGTAAGTAAAAGATTACTTGAGTATAACTTCTTCATTCATTCCAATAGATATATTCAAGTATTCCAAATTCCTTCCATGTATACTTTTTTGTTTGTGACCTTAAATTTTGTTTTCTAGAGACACAAGATTTCTTTTTCTTTTCTTTATCTTAAGATTGGGATCACATTTTTGTCTTCTAGGATGGTCTTAAACTCCTTGAGCTCAAGTAATCCTCCTGTCTTAGTCTCCCTTATACCTGGGCCTATAGGTGCATGTCACTCACTGCACCTAGCTTCTGAGTAGCTGGTTGTATTCTTGTTCATAACAGTCTTTTACCAACAAAGATGAAGAAGATGGAGGAAGGAGGAGGAGGAGGAGAGGTAGGGAAAAAGAGAGAGGAAAGGAGAGGAACAAGGACAGACAATAAAAACATACACAAAACAATGTATACATCTTGGAAGCCAGTTTTGAAACATATGTCTGCATGTCTGGCTTTTCTGCTTCAATGGAAATTGAAGTCAGAATAAAGGAGGCCATATCTGAAAGCACCTACAAATTCTGATTTTCAAATCTCCTTATCCTAAAGATGGGATGGCTTTCCAGTTCATTGAGCAGCTGCTCAATTCTACCTCAATGGTTAAGAGTAAATGACCCAGAACCAGGAGAGTTGATTATCAACATAGTAAGGGGAGAGTTTCAAAGAGCAAGAAGGGGGAGTATTAATCACATGAATAAGGGGTGAAAAGAGATTGGCAGGGTGACTTTCAACCTCCAACAGTCACCCTGGAACCCTGTGATAAAGGACCAAGGAGCATTACCTGCTTTCTGATGAAGACAAGAACATATCTAGTCATCAAGCCTTCCTCCAAGCCAGGCTTCTCATCAATGATTAGGAAACCATCTAACTTAAAGGGCAAATGTGTCGTCCTTGAATGTTTTCCTATTGGGGGCAGACAAGGGGAAAAAAAGAAAACATTGAAAGTTGTGACAGCAGGATAGAAAAGGGAAAAGGGAAACAAATGCAGACTCAATAAAATCAGAAATAAAGATAGAGCAGGAAACCAGGAAGATATAGAGGAGAAGTAGCAGAAGTCAGAGGGAGTAAGAAGAGATAGAAGGAAAATCTGATTTATTGATGAGAAAAATTTCTCTAAGAATTCTAGATCAAGAAGTCGCACGTGCCGCAGAGGATGGAGAAGAGGCTGCGGACTCCCAGGGTGTAATGCGGAAGCCGATGTTCAACCCAATGGGAGTGCCTCCTGCCGGGGTCCTGACGGCCTCTCTTCTGGCCTGTTTCATTCAGGTGAGTTCAGCTGTGAAAAGGCTGGATGGAGAAGGCATTTTTTTTCCAGCTCCATCAGCTCTCAGAAGAATCTTGTAGAAAATGGATGAGGTAAAAAGAAAAATACAGAATCTAGGATGTAGTGGGGAAAGGAGTTGTGTCCCGGTGTCTTAGTGTTGTGGGATTGCATAGTAACATGTGTGACTAACGTTAGTGTTCATGAAAAGAGAGACAGACCTCGCAGTCAGCCGGGTGTGGCGATGACCGTCTGCAATGCCAGTGCTCCGTGGAGGAGGCAGGAAGTCTGAGCTCAGCATGCACAATTCAGTGAGAGCTTTTTACATAGTAAAAAATAATAATAAAAGGGATTTGGTATCTGGCAAGCAGAAGGACCTGGATTTGATCCCTAGTATGGCATGCTGCACTGGCCCCGGAACTATATTGGCCAGAAACCAGGCGTGGTGGGGCACTGCGAGTCTGAATTGCGTAGGGAGACCCTGTACTAAATAAATAAATAAGACTTTTTAAAGAAGGATTTGGGATGTAGCTCAGTGTGAAGGCCCAGGGTTTAGGCACACACACACACACACACACACACACACCCCACACACAATCATAGAGAACTGTAGGATAGCTAGAGCATTTAAAATTTTTTAATTATTTGTTTATTTGGTACAGAGTCTCACTACATAGCTTGGACCTATAGTCATCTTCCTATCTCAGCCTCCACAGAACTGGGATTACAGGAGTGTACCAAAGTACCCTGTTTCAGAGACCCACACAGTGGGCCAGCAAGACATGCCGAACTGGACACCAAACCTGGGTCCTTGCACTTGCCAGGCAGGCACGTAGACCACTGAGCTATCTCTCCAGCCAACTAGAGCATTTTGAAGTATGAATTGTTTTTCTCTCATTTAGTATATTACCACTATTTCTCAAAATCCCAAATAAATTATACTTGGAATAATTTACTCACAATTCCACTAATTGGAACTTCCTACATCAGCTCTAATATGATTCTACTAGCTTAGGAGCCTGCATTCCAGAGATAACAGAGAGACGACCCCTGGAAAGCGTAGGCAAGGAGGAGCAACCCGAGCAAATTAGACCCTATCTCAATTTAAAAAATGGACTGATGGACCTCTAGGTGCAATTTCCAGGTGGGTGAGAGTGGGGAACTCTTTAAAAATATTTTGGATCCTTTATTTCTCCCCACTGTGAACCAGTAGCCTGTGAGTAATCCCTTAGTCGGAAAAAAATTTTCCTTAGTCAAAAAGGGGTCATCAGACTGAAGGATTCTAAACTGTCATCAGAATGATCCAGGATATAAGCATAAAATCCAGCAAAACAGTGCAGCAAATGCACAAGCTGGATCATATCACACTCCTGTTCAGAGCTGGCTGTTTTGCTTCCTAGTTGTCAGTTAATCACTATCTTAAAGTCCTCCTTTTGCCTTGCATTTTTTCTATCTTCTGTTTCTCCTCCTTTTCCTTCTTTTTCTTTTATTTGTCTTTTCTTCTGTCTGCAAGCATTCTGAGGGGTCATAAATATCTGCTGAGCATCTTAGATTTCTTTTAACTTTAGTGAAGAAAGGGAAGCAAAGGATCAGGGCTACGCCCAGAAAATAAACAGCTGGGCATTTCTTGTGGGAAGCTCTCCAGTGAAAACAAAAGCAATGATCTGAAGTGTCTCCAGTGTCACCTGCTGAGGGTGGCTTCTAGTCCTTTTACAAACTCTTCCTACCTGATATACTTTGAACACACAGGTCCCTCCACTCCTCTACTTCTCCTCATAAAATAGGTACAAATGTTTATCCTATCTTTATCTTAGGGACAGGCATCCATGTTGCTGCATTTCTGAAAAATTAGGTCATTTAAATTTTTGGAAGATTCAAACAGCTTCTGAAAATAAAGTTTCCATCTAAGGGGGGTCTTTCAAGGAGGAAGTCCATCTGATATATAAGACAGAGGGAGTAGAAGAGTTTTTGGTTTTGTTTCATTGCTCTTGTTTATGAGGAATGGAAAGGAATGATGGCGCCATCAAGAGGCTGTGAGATCAAATTTGTCATCAGTTTGTATTAATTCATTCAACACGTAGTCTTGGTAGTAGAGCTAGCCATCAATGGGTGCGTGTCATTGGCCACGCTACTTATCCCTATGCCTTATTCTTCTTACCCTTCAAACTGAGGTTAAAGATCCTACAGGATTATTGTAAGGAAATGCTATGCGATGTTAGAAATTAAGTCTGATTATCATGCATAAGTTATTCAGCATGCCTCCCTCTTCTTGTCTTGTATGGTAATATTTGATGTATTGAGGGCATAAAAAAAAAAAAAGACAATGAGGAAAAGTTCAGTCCAGAACTGCACAGAAATGAGCACCAGCAAAACACTCTAAAGGACACATTCGGAAATTTCTAGGATAAATAAATTGATATGAAGGGCACTCCTTTCAGTCCCAGGCAGCAAGATTCATTCACTATGAAAAACAAATAAACTTCGTTGATCCAGACCTGGTACTAAGATCATAGACATCTGAGTTTCTTCCAGTTTGGGATTATGATGAAGAAAATATGATTTTAAAATTCAAAAAACAAAAACTACTAGACATCTACAGGGGAGATAAATATCTCTTCCAAGTCAGCTGGCTTCAAATCAGCAAGCTTAAGGGTGATAAAGAGTCTCGAGCCACAGTCCTGAGTAGAGCCTGACCTTATGAACACGCCCTTGCCACACCACAACCCCGAGCCATGTTCGCTAGTCCGCTGACCACACAATAGGCAAGATGATTTCCCTGTCTGAGACAATTTCCCTCTCTACAGCTTCCTGGAGCGCGATGTGAGGAGAGCTGCTTGAATCCTGAACAGTGAGTATCTAGGAGTTTGAGCTGGGAGGAAAAACAAGACAAAATTTCAATATTTTGACATAGGTCAAAAAGTCATTAGATCACTATAACTTCCTTTTTTTGCTAATTACGTGGGCATCCACCTACTATCACAGCCATATATGTGTCACACTATGTGCTCAAAATAATACTGCTGACAGCATTTTTTTTCCAAAGCTCATCTTTCAACCAAAAGAGGACAATTCTTCTCAAATTATATAGTCAGAGATTTGCATAAGACGTTCCTAGCCCTGCTTCTCAGTGACTCATCAGGCCAGACAGGATTCATTATCTAGTCACTGGCTTATCTACTTGGGTGATTTCCAAAGGAGAATGCCTTTTTGAAATTCAAGAAGCAGTGTCCAGTTCTTAGGGAAGTTGATATTTGTTGCAGAATTCATTTCTCTATCACTTTGACTGAGTTATTCTATAAACTGAGGCTGTCACAACTGAGTTTCATGCCTGCATGGAGAACATAAATATTTATGCATGAGGCCCTGAGTTTAATCTCCAGTATGGAAAGAGAAAACAAGGAAAAAGGAATGGAGGAAAAAGAAGAAAGAAAGAAAGAAAGAAAGAAAGAAAGAAAGAAAGAAAGAAAGAAAGAAAGAAGGAAAAAAGATTTGTTCAGACTGAAGGTAAGCACAGATTAAGTCATGGAAACAGTGCTAACCTTGATTACTTATCAGATTGTTATGTGTCTAGTTACCCCCACACACACAAAGCCTCATGCAGTCATGGGTTTGGCTTCCCGCGTCTGTGACTGATTTTTGTGGGTGTGCCCTGGGGCAGGTTATTTAGATTACAGTGTAAGGACAGATCTAACTTCCTGAGGGGCTTCCCTTCCTTTTGCTCTCCTTGTCTTGAAAGTCAGCTCTCTGCCTTCAGTTGCTCTGCCTTGGAGCTAGCTGAGTATGGACTGAAATCTCCAAGTAACTGTGAGCTAAATAAACCTTTCCTTCCCCAACTTTGAGTGTCATATTTGTCCCAGCAATGAGAGAAGAGTACCTGCAACACACATGCTCTTTGGACTCTGGCTACTTGACATTGTCTGAGGCTTTAGGTTTTAGCCAGCCTGTCACTACAGGGAAGTCCTTTGCTCTAGAACCAGAATCTAGTGAAAAACTACAAGGGTTTTGAACACATGATGAATGCAAGAAAATCCATAAGTATGAAAGGCTCAGTGAAAACAACAAATGCTTCTTTCTGTAAATGTGTGGCCAAAAAAGGGTATAGGAATAGATTTCAATAGATGGATACAGGCATAGTGAGACCCTGTCTCAAAAAGACAAAAAAAAAAAAAAAAAAAGATGAAAGCATTATGAGATGTCAGTAAAGAATAGAAGTTACTAATCCATAAAGATACGCCAATACTTTATCCTCCCTCTTATTCCTATGCTGCATCTTCCATGCAGTCCTCAGTTTTCTCCCTGCTACATGGAATGTTACAGTTTCCAGAGTTTAACAGAGAATATTTAGTTAGCTTTCATCACAGGGAACCTTTTCCCCTTCCCAGCTGGTCTCAGTGCTCCTGGGTATCATGGATGAGGTAGTTTTCATGTAAGGGCTTTGCAAAAGCTTGTGAAACATGAACTTGATCGCTTTCATGCCTTTAACTGAAATATCCTATCTGTTTATATTCTTTTGATCTCAAATATATACCAACGTTTTCATATCAATTTCCCAATTCGCTTTTTTTTTTTCATTTATGCATTTGGTACAAGGTCTCACTACACAGCTTGGACTCATCGCGATCCTCCTGTTTCCTGTCTCCCCAGTGCTGGGATTGCAGGCCTGAGGCACCACATCCGTACTTGGTGGCCAGCTCAGCATGCTGGAGGACGGGTCCAGTGCAGCATGCGACCAATTTACTCTTTAGAAAAAAGTTTCAGGGCCGGCCAAATAGCTCAGTAGATTAAAGACCTGCAGGCAGGTGCAGGGGCCTGAGGTTCAAACCTTGGACCTGCTGTGCCAGCCCCGCCCCCAGGGCACGCTGAGACTGCAATTGAGACTGGGTGCACCTGTAATCCCAGCTCATAGGAGGCTGTAAACAGGCAGATCACTATGAGCCCCATCTAGTAGTGAGACCCTGAACACATATTTGTGTATACATACAAATATGTTCCAAATTAATTTTGGCAAATTCCTTCATGATTATTTGCAATAGTCATAGTTCTATTTTCTATTAACACTTGATATGATCACTATGATTGTCTCTTTTATAGTGATTTTACAAAACAATTTGCACAATACCATATCATATATGCTATAAGATATTATTTTCATCATTTCATAATAGAATTAGCTCATTACCCAGAACTTGAAAAATTATAGCCTTAGTTACTTTTTTTTTCCTCAGCCAGAGCTATCTTTTTTTTTCCATTTATTTTTATTTTATTAAAATACAAATGTCAATAAGACAGTTTCAAGACACCTTAACCATACAGAGTCGATGAATTAATACATTGCAAACTGTTTTCATAACGTTTTGGTACTGTACAAGGTGCATACATGAAATTATATTTACAGGTTTTTTTATAGCTGAATTATATCAAAGATTCAATAATTATTTACCTAGTGGATGACCATAGCACTAAAAGCCGACATAATATCCTG